>PVLD010006745.1:0-35844 GCA_004027595.1 Dinomys branickii
TTTTTTTTTTTTTTTAAAAAAAAAAAAAAAAAAAAAAAAAACAAAGCCTTTCCCCTTACCCTAATCAAAGGTCAAGGTTCATGGTGATAGAAACTACTACCAGCATCCGAATCAACATAGGTAAAAGCTGGCCATATCTGCGGTTTTTGTTGTTGTTTTGAGACAGGGTCTTGCTATGCAGTTCAGTCTGGCCTTGAGCTCACTTTCCCGCCTCAGCCTCTCAAGTGGGATTACAGGAATGCACCACCACACCCAGCCATTATCTGCATTTTATTTCTTCTGTCCTCTGTGGAAAATGTAGTGAGCCCTGATTAACACAGATATCAGTCTCATTAACCCTCTATCTAACCATGCCATTATTTACTTTTAAATCATAGAAGTAGAACTCAGTCTTGAAAATTATGTATGTGACCTAATTTCACTAAAAATGTAGTTCAACTTGTTCAGTCTAACAAGACTGTAGTAATCATCAGTCTCATTCTGTGCAAAGTCTGGACCTACATTTCTCTACAATGTCCTACGAACATCAAGCAGTGAGTCGAAAAAAGGGTTAGAACTAGGACTTCAGGCCTCCAGGTCTCACAACTTTCTCCTTTTTCTTTTTTTGAGACAGGGACTTGCTATGTAGCCCAGCCTGGGTTTGAACTCCTGGTCCTCCTGCCTCACGCTGCTGACTGCTGGGATTACAGGTGTGTGCCAAAGCACGGGGCTGCCTGCCTTTCCTCGGCCCTCTTGTTTGCGTTTGTTCCTCAGTACTCCATGCAGCTCCCTCCCCGGGCCCTCAAAACTCCTCCAAACACGCTCCAGCCACCAGGACCCCTCATGTACACTCCTTTCCTGCACTCCCAAGACTGCCACCTCAGAGGAATAAAAATCTGGTTCTATTTTCAGTTTCTTCTAAGCAGGAAAAAGTCCCAGTAAGAGAACACAGAAGGAGCATCTGAGCTGGAGCAAAGATCTGACGGCTGGTGTTTGAAAAGCAGGACTTCACCCAGTGTGAATCAATCATTTCCAAGCTGGTAGAGGCAAACCAAAGTAAAAGAGATTGCTTAACGCTGATGCAGTCTAGTGCAAACTATAACGGAGTTTTGAATTTAAGGTATGATACTGAACTTTGTAAATTAGGTCAGGTAAAAAGTAAACCCTACTATACTGGAGCATTACACTAAGGATCAAATATAAACAGTGGAAAATGTAGCATTAAAGACAAATCAGAGCTTTGCAAGGGGCAGCACAAATATCATGGCAATGATGAGCCATTTAATAGACTACTGAACACTGCTATCCTAAGATCCCATTCAAGACATGTTCAAAGTTACAGGATTAGCAGTCATTCAACCATACAATGAGAAGCAGTATCTATTCTTTGTGAAAGTGGTTCATGGAGATAAGACACTATAAAAGACTGCATCGAAGCAGAGATCCAGGAAATTTAAAAAAAAACTTTTTCTGAAAAACAATGTTAAATTACAATCTACCTGGTAGGCAGATTGGCATTCATTCTGATGGCAGGAAAGTGGAGAATTTTCCTGTGGAAAAACTAAAGTTTCAAAGAAAAAAATTACATATGTTAATACTTGGGAAGATACCAAAGAAATGACTCATCTAATCACCCACAGTAAAGCCACTGTGTACAGAATTTCCAATTGACTTCTTATTGCTTCATACATAAATAAATGAATAAAGATTATCAGACACTGGAGGAAAGCCTCCAACAAAAAAGACCAAAATAAAACAGGAAAAAAATCCTACAGTTGGTTTGTGGTTTGGTACATGCCTGTAATCCAGCACTCAGGATGCTGAGGCAGGAGGCTTGCCATAAGTTCAAGTCCAGACTGGTCATAGTGAGCTCAAACGTTTAGCCATCCTTTTCAACTCACCCTTTCACTCACTCACATGAATTCAAGGCCAGTCTCAACGATATATTGAGACCCTACTTTTTCTCAAGAAAAACAAATCAAAAAATACCCAAAACCAAAAACTACGTGTCCAAAAAGTTTTTTAAAAATTATGGCGTTATGGTCCATCTATTTAATAACTGTATGGATTTTTTTGCATATAACGTGTGTGTGTGTGTGTGCGTCCACATGCATGCGTGTTTGTGTTGCTATGTGTCAAACCTAAGACCTTATGTCTGTAGGTAAGCAAGTTCTCTACCACTGAGCCATATCCCCAGACCTTGTTTTAAATGTATGCTTTGAAGTACAACGTACAATTATGCAAGAAAACTTTTAAAGCAGCCAGTTTCAGCACTGCCTGCAATTTCAGCTACTAGAGAGGCTGAGGCAGGGATACTGCAAGTTTAAGGCCAGCCTGAGCAATTTAGCAAGACCCTGTTTCAAAAACCAACCAACCAACCAACCAACCAACCAACCAATCAACAAACAAAAACATAATAAATAAAAGAACTAGGAATGTAGCACAGTATGAGGCCCAAGGTTCAACCCCTAGTACCACAAAACAAATTTTAGGGTTATATAGTCAGCCTGACCCAAGTTCCTTTAAAACAAATACTGATAAACAGATTAATATAACATAAAGAAGAGTCCTAAAGCAAGCTCATAGAGTATAGTCAACTAATTTAACAGAAAGGCACCACTGCAGTTCAGAAAATAAAAGGTAGTATTTTAAAAAAATAGTCTTGGGGCCGGGGATATAGATCAGTGGCATATGTGCCTGCCTGGCAAGCACAAGGTCTGAGTTTGATTCCCAGTACCAAAGAAAATATAGTCTGGATTAATTAGATATCCTGGGGAGGGGGGTGTTAGCCTTGACCCCTTCCTTTATAGACACACACATACATACACAAAATCCACAAAGTATCACAGATTACAAATAAAAGCTAAAATAATCAAGCTTTAGAGAAATGCGTATCATATGTTCATGACCTTGGCAGCATTTACCTTAGGACCCAAGAACTCTGCTTCTAGGTATACAGTCATTCCTCACTTAAAGGGATATATTCTGAGAAATGCATCAGCAGAGGGTTTCATTGTGTAAAAACATCACAGAGTACATTTACACAAACAAAGATGGCACCAGACCACTAGACTATGCCGTCTGTGGGACCGCTGTAGTCTGCAGAGAATTGTGGATGATCATGCCGTCAGCACAGGACTGCATACTGAAGGGAAGTGAGAGCGTGGATTCATTTGTCATTTGTAAATGACAAATATGAGAATGTTCAAAGCAGCTGCAGTTTTAACAGCCCCAAACAGGAAACCATCCAAATGGTCACCAACAGCAGAACAGATAAATTATATTTACACAGTAAAAAACTACCCAGCAATCATACATAAAAGAACTAATACTATATGCAAAAACATCCCAAAGATAAAGATGAGCAAAAGAAACCAAACCCAAGGTCAGGGCATGGTGGTGCACGCCTGTAATCCCAGTGCTTGGGAGCCTGAGGCACAAGGATTACTGCAAGTTCAAGGCCAGCCTGGACTACACAGCGAGTCCCCATCTCACACATACACATATACACATACACACACACACAAAACTTCAGTTTTATATAACTTCAGGTTTTTTTTTAATTTTATGGAAAAAAGGTAAAACAAAATTTCATAACAAAGAAAAAGGAAAATAACAATAGTTAACACATTACATATTGTTATCTTTAGTTACTCAGGGTACAAGATACGGGCATAAAAATTTCTCCAATCAATATTAGCACAAACCTTCCTTTTTAGTGAACTAAAGAACACTAATAGCATAACTGACTTGCATTCTTTCCCCTTTCCTTACTATCCTTTCCTCTTTCACTCATCCTAGTTCCTTTTTCCTTTTGAACAATTTCTTCCCATTTCACAATATCTATTGTACATTTTAAACCTTATTCTTTCAGTGTCTCACATCAGGGAGATAATATAATGTTTACACATGTGAGTCATTTCACTTAAGTGTATGGCCTCAAGTTGTATCCATTTACCTATAAAAGTCTCGTTTATCCTTCTTTGCGGCTGAATAGTACTCCACTATATAAAAACATCACATCTTTTTAATCCATTCCTTGGTTGATGGGCATTCTGGTTATTTCTAAGATTTAGCTATTACAAATTGTGCTGCTATAAGCATCAGTGCACATATATCACTGTGGTACGTTGTTTTTGAAGAATCTCCACGCTGGTTTCCACAGTGGTTATACCAGGCTACACTCCTACCAACAGTGGGAAAAGGTTCCTTTTTTCCCACGGCCCCACTAGCATTTGTTATTGGTTGGTTTCTTGATAACAGCCGTTCTTTCTGGAGTGAGATGGAATCTCAACGTTGTTTTAATTTTCATTTCTCAAATGAACAATGTTGAACATTTTTTCATGTATTTTTCATTTGTATTTCTTCATCTGAGAAGTGTGTATTCATCTCAGATGCCCATTTTTGGATTGGGTCTTTGAACTTGGAGGGTCTGATGTTTTTCAATTCTTTCTATGTCCTAAGTCTGAGGGACAACCGGCTAAAATTTTTTCCCACTCTGTGGGTTATTTTTCACTCTGCTGGTGATTTCTTTTGATGTGCAAAAGTTTTTTTTTTTAAATAAAATGAGATCCTAGTTATTGATCCTTTGAAGTATTTCCCATGTGGTCCGGGTTTTGTTCATGAACTTTCTACCTATACCTATTTTTTCAAGATTTCTACCTACTTTCTCTTAGTAGATTTAGTATTAAATATTTAGATCTTTGATCCATTTTGACTTTAGTTTAGTGCATGGTGATAGACATGTGTCTAGTTTTAGTCTTCAGCATGTAGAGAGTCAGTTTTTCCCGCATCATTTATTAAAGAGGCTGTCTTTTCTCCAGTGAACATGTTTGGCTCCCTTGTCAAAGATAAGGTAGCTGAGTGTGTTTGTAGTTATGTATGCATCTTCTAGTCTTTTCCACTGGTCAGATTATTTTTCTGCCAGCACCATGCAGATTTTATCACAATTACTTTGTAGTTTAATTTCAGGTCAGGGATTGTGATGCCTCCTGCCTTCACCTTGTTGCCCAGGGTTACCTTTGCTATTCTAGGTCTTTTCTCGTTCCAAATGACTTTTAGGAATGTTTTCTCTAGTTCTGTGATTGGGAGTATGCCCACTTCCACTAAGTTGGTTCTTCTTACCCATAAGCAAGGGATATATATTTTCTGATATCCTCTTCAGTCTCCATTTTCAGAGTATTATAATTTTCAATATATAGATCTTTTACTTTCTTCGTCAGGTTGATTCCTAAGTTTTTTTTTTTTTTTTTTTTTTTTTTTTTTTTTTTTTTTTTTTTTTTTTTTTTTTTTTTTTTTTTTTTTTTTTTTTTTTTTTTTTGGCTGCTACTGTGAAGGGTATTGTTTCCCTAATTCTCTCTCGGTGTGTTTGTTGTTTCTATATAGGAATACTATATTTTTGAGTGTTGACTTTGTATCCAGCTATGCTACTGAATTTGTTTATTAAATCTAGAAGTCATTTGGTGGAGTTTTTGGGGTCTTCTATGTAGAATATCATGTTATCTCCAAATAATAATTTAACTTCTTCCTTTCCTATCCTTATTCCTTTTATTTCTCTCTCTTGTCTAATTGCTCTGATAATGTTTCCAGAACTATATTGAATAGGAGTGGTGATAGGACACCTTGTCTTGTTCCTGATTTTAGAGTGAGAGCTTTCAGTTTTTGTCCATCTAGTATGATATTGGCTGTCCAAATTCAACTAACTTCAATGATGCCATGTGACTCTTTTATATGAGGTGTGAGAACAGCTAAGAGTAATACACTAAGGGGAGAGACACAGGAGAATCTTTAGGGATGATGGAGGTGTTCTACATCTTGAGCTGAGACATATTCACATAAAAACATAAACTTACTGAGTTGGACATTTAAGATTTTCACACTCAACTGTACAGTCATAGCAAACAATGAGGATTGAACCCAGGGTCTTTGCACCTGCGCTACATCCCAGGCCTCTTTTTTTTTTTTTTTTTGTGAGATAGTCTCTCAAGTTGTCCTTACTAGGCTCAAACTTGTAATCCTCCTACCTCAGGCTCCCAGAGTTCTGGGATTACAGATGTGTGCCACACTTATCAAAGAAAAAAGTATTTATAGTGGTTTTCTCTGGGTACTGGAATTTTGGGCAACTTTTACTATTTACACCCATCTCTGCTTTTGAAATTTTCAATAGGAGAACTCATGTATGGAGGAGTCGCTGTCTTAATGCTTTCTGCTTTCACACTGTCCACCACTTTTTTAATGGCTAGAATGCCTCCTTAGATTTATCCATTTCCAATACACCAGTTTTTATTACTATTACTAATCTTCTTGTTAATCCAGTCTACATCTACTTGTTGCTGTGATTTTTAATAGCTGTCATTCTTTTTTTCACAAAACAACTTCAGTTCTCTAAGGTCTTTAAAGGTTTTCTTCTTCAAACTAAGAGATCACTTGGCTGGATACAAGACATGGGTAAACAAAACAAACTTATTTTGGTTACTTGCAGATTTCCCCACTTTGGCCCAACCCTTCTTTCTATCAAAGCGCTTAGTCACACACAGCCCTCTGTCCTCACAATCTTTCTCAGGGACTCACACAGCTGCTCTGAGTAACAGAAACTTATCTTTTGCAAATGGGAAGGGGACCAAAAGATGGAGAGAGGACAGCACAGAGAAAGAAAAGGGTTAAAAAGTATCATGGATGCGTGTACTGCAAATGTGTACTAATAAATGTTTCTTTAAAATGTTAACAAGTTCCTGTTCACTTGAACCACCAGTGGTACATGCACAACTGTCCCATCGAGTGGCTTTTCCCAGGGTGGTACAAACAGATCTAGTCATGTTTACTGGTCTTTTCACTAATACAGTTAGCGAATCAAGACATAGGAATCACCCCATTGTGAACGTGTTAGAACCCGGAGCCCTAAGCAGTCCTCTGCAGCTGCCTTCATACAGGCCGTTTGTAAACAGATTGTTTTATATTCTAGGGCCCTCCATTCTTTTGAATCTCAGACTTTTAATCTTGAATGTGGTTTGTTAGTTTAAAAAATCACTTTTGAATTACTGGCTTTGTGCTACTGTATCATCCATCTCTGGTTTACAGTTTTCATCAAATTTTAGCATTGATATATTAGTTTATTCCACTCACACATCATTTACTAATTTCATGAAAATTTCCAAGAATATCGACTATAAGTTAGCATTAGTGGTTCCAGATATTACTGAGACAAAGATTAGCAAGAGATGGTTCCTATTCAGATGAGAGAGAGAGAGAGAGAGAGAGAGAGAGAGAGAGAGAGAGAGAGAGAGAGAGAAATTGAGAAAGAGACATCAGCAATCACAAAACCAAGCTGAGACAGAAGCACAGTCCTATAAGCTTAAAAAGTAAACAAGTTAATAGCTGGGGAAGGCAGGGGGAGCTTCTAGCAGAAAATGATGACCACACTAACAGCTATGTTAAAATTCACACTACTTTGATCTTCATGTTTCTGTCAGCAGCAGCAATGCGCAAAAGCGCAGACCATCTGAGGGATGGAACAGCACAGCATGGATGAGGGTGAAGGTCAGCATAGCCCGACAAGAGTGGATTTTCAGGATCACTGCACCTTTCTTTTCTACAGTTACTACATCTTTTGAAAGGATTTACATAGCTTCATTTATCTGTCTGATAACATTAGTAAAATCATCCATTCATTCAACAATATTTATAAAATACCTACATGTTAAGAAAAAACTAACATTAGACTAGGCTTTGTGAAAAATATGAAAATAAAAATATTTCCCATTAACCAGGCCTGGTGGCACATACCTATAGTCCCAGCACTCAGGAGGTTGAGGCAGGAGGATCGCTGAGAGTTCAAGACCAACCTGAGCTACATAGTGAGTTCAAGGCCAGCCTGAACTACATATCAAAAACCTATCTTTAAAAAAAAATCCCATTAATCTGTTATGCATCAGAAAAGGCTGGAAGTTCTCCAGATTTCATGGGTATGTTGAGGGTGGTCTGGCTATGCAGACTACAGGCAAGACTCATTTTGGCAGGTTGAGAGCTGTCAGGCAGTTATACAAAGTTACTGAAACTGAGGTCCCCTGCAAAACCCGGAGGACTGCCTCAACTTGGACTCTCTTCTGCCTTCAGCTTCAGGAAGGACTTCAACCCCTTCACTGACAGCTTCCAGCAGTAAAGACACACACACACATCCAACACACTGCTGGGCCCTCTGGGGAGAGGAATGCCAGCCTCACCAACCCACCTAGGGTCTCCACTCAGTAACCACCAGTGGTGCTACCTGAAAGTCAATGGAGAAGCAGAGGTCAGCCTCTCCTCAGAAAACAGGCTGCGGCCTCTGAAATATATCTAGTCACTGGGCCATACTGCCAGCACTGTAAGTCTGGAACTTCAAATAGACCACCCTCAAAGTGCGAGTGGAGGGAAAATGTGGCCCAGCAAGAGAAAGCATCAAAAGAAGGGGCAGCAGTGAACACAAGAGAATAGAAAAAAGAAGACGGCTGTTAACACAGAAAGTGAGCCGAGGAAACAAAGGGAAAGGTTAAGGGCCATGAGAGAGAAGGAAGAGCTCTCTGCCCCCTGCCAAGTTGAGCGGACACTCTCGAAAGGGACAGGCCATCCCTTCCAACAAGCCCAACTAGGCCACTTCTCAGGCCAAGTCCCCCACCAGCACAGCCCCTGAAAGGCAGGTCCTGCCTGCCTCCTCCCAGACCATTAGATTAGGCTTTGTGTGAAAGTTAAATCTTGTTGGCTTAGAAAAAGGCCCCTGTGGCTTAATGCTGTAGCAATTTAACTAAGCACACTTGGTTCCTGATGATTACCAAGCCTTGTTCCACCACGAAACACACTCTCCCGACCCTTGCAGGGAGCCGAAACCCAGTTAACACTGCAGGCAACTCTTAATGGACAACGGAGAATTTCACTTTATGGAACCAAGTACCACTCCTGCCTACCCAGCGCGGCACCCTAAGAGATCACGCAACTCCAAGGCAGCTCACCCTTCCCTTTTCCTGTTTTCACAGGATTTTAAAGGACAACAATATGGCTTTATAGACAACAATAGCTAGAAAACAGGAATGCTAGAGACAACTTCAGATTCTTGTCGTTAGTAACATCCACAAAGACAGTCTTTTATATGTGGTTTTTTGAGACAAGCCTTGAACTCACTATGTAGCCCAGCATGGCCTGGAAGTTACAGTGATTATCCTGCCTTAGCCTCCAGAATGCTGGGATTATAAGCATGTGCCACCATACCTGGCTCCAGTCCTCTACATGTGAAAGACAAAGGGCTCAAAGCAGCTGGGGGAACTGATGAGTTATTTTTAAATATTAGCCTACCAGCTTCTAAGGAAAAATAGTTTTCCAAGCGCATGTCTGCAAAGAAAGAATATAAGACAGCATCAATGAAACCATGCCCCTGAACTTAACATAGCCTACAGCCTCACCACCACTTAGGCTTCTTTTTGGCAAACTTTGTTATCAAAGTTAGCTAACAATTCTTTAGCATAAATCATCAGGCAACTAGTGATAAGTACCTCTGAGTAAGGCATTACTCCCTAGTAAGTAAATCCAGATAGAGTAACCTGCCTTACACTACAATTACCAACACTCCCTTAAACTTTCTAACGAGAGCTGAAAAAAAACACATAAATCAGCTTTGTGGCAGTCACGCCGTGGACCTGCTGCCTATGGAAAGTAGATTCATGCCATCTGTCCCTTTTGTTTCAGATGTGAGGTGCTTCCCAGTTTCCTACCCTGTCTTTGAGGCCTGACTCAGTACAGAGGCTCCTTAACTTACATCCTGATAAACCCATCATAACTTGGAAATATTGTAAATAAAAAATGTAGTTATCTAACCAACTAAATGTCATAGCTTAGTCTTACCTTCAATGTGCTCAGAACATTTATCTAACCTATTTTATGGTAAAAAAAATGCTAAGTATCTTATTTGTTAAATACTATAAGGGAAGTAAAAAACTGAGTGATTGTATGGGTACACTTTGCATCATTATAAAGTAGAAAGATCCTACGTCAAAACACAGTAAATCAAAGAGCATCTGTATTAATAGTCTATATCTGTCTCCTAAGAACTATAAAGACATCAATCCAAGCTCGTTTCCTTTTGAAGAGCCCTTCGTATATAGTGCTCAGAGTAGTGTGAACCTTTTTGGTTGTGAAATTGAAGGGTCAACTCACATTAACTCCCTTGCTTCTCTTCTGCTACTTTTTAATTGCTGACTCCCATTTTATAGCCAAGCCAGTTAATAGCTTTGCTCAAGCTGGGAAGCTTGGAGGCCTAGGATATAATACTCAGTTCAGCTTGAGAAAAACAGGAAGTTTCTTCATCTGAATTTCCCTCAGGTAAGCATGCTATACCTGGCTAGCAAATGTCAGAAGTCTACAAGCTGGGTGTAGTAGCTCCATAGAGTCCCTGGTACCTGAGAGTCTACTAAACTTTGTAGCAGGACTGGTGGCCTGACTATTTCTTCACCCAATTTAGCGAGCATAATTATTTACTTTTGTCTCCAACAAGCTTAACGACTAACACTTTTTAGGGCTGAGACAATTTCTGATATTGCTAAAAGGGTGCTGGATGGAAAGTTGCCAGCCTCACAGCCTATAGTGGTATCGGTTCAAAACGACCAGAGTAAAAGACTAAAGAGCACTAAACGACCTGAGCTTATTTACAATGAAACACAAACATTCATTTAACCTCAGGCCTCTGGATCTTCATTATAGGCTGACACTATAGATTCTAAGGGGGAAAAAAACTGCAAAAAGGCCTTAGAATTTGGGACTTCTTATAAGTTAGTAACTTTTATCTCAAAATATACCATTCAGCGCAAAATTAAAAGTGCTTTGGAGGAGCTCAAAGCATGCTTCACACACTCTCACTAATTCTCCTTGTCACCCCTTGAAGACCTCTGATCATTATGTGGTTCAAGATCACGGTGCGTTTCTGTGCCAAGAAAGGTGTGCCCCGTCTGGGGCCTTGAGTAACAAAGGTAAAGGCTCTGAGTGTCCCAGCCTACACGCCACCCCTGTCTCCCACTTGGTTTCCGTTCCATCCCAGGGAGACCATTGCCCTGGCAGCCCAGCCCTGTTGTTTATCACAGCTTGTGTTGAGGGAAACACACTAACATTTTTTTTCCTGACAATGAAGCCTTAACTTCTTTACCAGTGAGAAAACTTGTGGGGGTAAATGAAAGCGGAAAATTTCCAAAAACTCTTGGCCTACGTAACTGCCCTGACAGCACATAGTTACTGTGTCTGGGGGAAGAAGGGGTGGAATATTTCCAAAGAAGTATAATCAGTTGTCCAATTCAAACATGATCAAAGAGATTTAGAAAATGCTAAACAAAAATTATTTTACAGTTTTTGTTTAATTAATTATTAGGTGTTTTTCTTTTTCAGATGGGGCCTTCTATGTGGCCCATCCTATTTTCAAACTGGTGGGCTTAAGTGATCCCCCTCAGCCTCCTGAGTAACTGGGACTACAAACAATTAAAAAAAAAAAAGTGGCAAAGGCATCCAATTTCCAGGGACTCTTAGGAAGCTCATGCAAAACCCCTTATAAACCACTGTGGCCCTTTACATCCTTCAGGACTTTTTAAAAATCATCCATCTTGGGGCTTCTTGTCCAAAGAATGACCACTGACCTGGCTGGAAATTCCCTTTCCGCAGGATTCTCCATTCTGGACTTGCTCTCCCTGGAGTACTGCGCTAGTTTCCACATTTATACACAAACCAGCTGCAGTTACCCTCGTAAGTCCTTAGCAATTCCCTAAACTGCCTTTACTATACAAGATCCCTGGAGGTCCAGTTCTGTGTTCTGGAGTCAAACAAATAAATTAGTGCAAGGTTCCGCCATTTTACTTCCTCTCAGAAAATAAAACGTTTAAAGGATGAATACAAAGCAGATAGCTGGGTATATCTTCGGTCACAGCAGAAATTTCAAGGCTGGGAACAACTGTAAATCACCAAATCATTCCTCCTGATGTAACAAAAACATCTTTTCCTGTTTCTCAGGAAATTGAAAGGGCCAATTAATGATTAACCAATGTTGCCCTACAGGGGGGGTCTGTGCCTGTAATCCTAGCACTTAAGAGGCTGAGGCAGGAAGATGGCTGCAAATTCAAAGCCAGTCTGGGCTACACAGTGAGTCCAAGGCCAAATTGCACTAATGTACATAGCAAGACTCTGTCTCAAAAAACAAAAAAACCCCAAAACACCCCAGAAATATCTAAGCAACTTATAGAGAAGCCTACAAACTAAGAGAGGCTGATCGCAAGGACTGAGCTAGAAATTTTGTTTTACAATTACTGTTTCCCTAATATTCCATATTCATGTTTTGGGCGCTGATATTTCTCTGTCTCTGTCTCCCTCTCTCTCCCTCTCCCCACTGAGCTACATCCCCAGCCCTCTGATTCTCTTTTAACAACTTCTTGCCATCACATCTCCTACCACTTACCTGGCATTTGGGTTTCACCCTGGGGATGTCCAACACCGGGACCTCTGAAGGGCAAAGCGCTGTGGACATTACAGTCTCCACGGTATGGAGGGGAGCACAGCTCTTAGCCAGTCGTTTAACCCAATCAAATGAGATACAAGAAAAATATGCTGCTGGTGTGTCTGGTCATAAGAATTGTTTTTGCATAAGACATTTTTAAAATATCTGACAATGGCTGGGACGTTGCCCTCAAAGGGGCACCTGGCTGCCTGCGCCCCACTGCACGTCTGCAGTAAACATTTCATAAGCAGGGTTCCAGGAAACCCAACAGACAAAGAGTTTCGGTGTTGTCACTTTTTTTCGGGACTGCCACACCAACCTCAGTGACGCCCCATCGTAATATTCCCCTACCCCAACCCAGCCAATATTTCAGTGGCTCAAACTGGTCTTGGTGGCATACGCCTGTAATCCCAGCTACTCTGGAGGCTGGAGCAGGAGAATCTTAAGATCAAAGCCAGCCAGGGTAATTTTGGGATAAGCTCTATCAAAATAAAATGTAAAAGGGCTGACCGGAGATGTAGCTCAGGCGGTGTCTGCCTAGCGTTGTGCGAGACCGTGGGTTCATTCACTAGTATGGGGCTGGGGATGGGCCAGTCGATGGCTTCGCACAGCGTAATAAAACCTCAGGCCTCAGCTGGGCACTCTTAAGTTGTTTCTAACCGGCTTTAACATCATACTCCAAGCTCTTGTTTCCCCCCAACGTGCACCCAGCACGCAGTCCAACGAACTCATCGAGTCTTTCCTACCTCTGCGAGGCTCAAGGTCTCCAGCTCCAGAGGTCCCTCTCTCCCTCCACCCACACTTCCGCCCCCCAGCCCTCACGTCTCCAACAGGTCTTCTCAAACCCCAGTCTGCGCCCCCAGCCGTGGCCCGGGAGCGCCCGGCTCGGCGTCCCCTTCTCCGGTGCCCCGCCTCGGTTTGCGCCCGGTGGTTTCCCGCGGCCGCAGGCTCCGCTCCGAGCGCGCACAGCGGCGCAGCAGAACTCGCGGCCGGCGAGCCCTGCTCCCAGCCCCACGACGCGGCGGCGCGCGACCGCGCACACAGAAGCCCTCGGTCCCCCGCCGGCAGCCGGGCGGGCGCAGACGCTCGGGGCGGCAGCCGCTCCCGGCGCGCCCTCGGCTCGGGTCTTCACAGGCGCCTCTGAAGAGCGTAGGGGCGCGCGCCCCGCCCGCCAGCTCAGCTCGGCTCGGCTCGGCTCGGCTCGGCCCGGCCCGCCTCGCTTCTCCTCACCTTTCCGCTGCTCTCCGCGAACCGCGGGCCACTGGCCGAGTTGGACCGACGGAACCAGGGCAGCCGGTGCTAAAGGCGCAGCACCTGCCGCGAGTTAGTGGAGAGGTCGCTGCCGACGTCACAGCCGCCCCGAGCGCCGCGCGCAGTGAGTCACCTGATTTCCCTGGCAACGCGCGGGGCTGGGCGGGGCTTCGCGTGGAGACAGACGAGCCCGCAGGCGGGGCCCGGACGGGCGGGCGCGGCCTCTGGGTCGCTGCGCCCGCTAACTGCGACGGATACCTGAGACTCCGGCCGGCGCCCCGTGGGCTGGGCCGCTTTTCCGGGACTCCAGCCCGCGAGTGCCGGCGCCCGGGAGAAGGGCCACGGTCCCTGTGCTAGTGTGGGCTGCTCCGTCCTCGCGGCGTCTGTCGGCCCATTTAACGTAGGGTTTGCTCTCGAGCGATACAGCAGAGGACTGGGACTGATTAACTTCCTCCGTGAACCTCGCCGCAGTAGCGTCGCCCGGAGCTCGAGGGTGTAATTAAAGACTTCATTCGTGGCTGGTGGGGGAAGGAGAAGGGCTGAGTCCAGGCCGGGACTTGAATTCCTCTCATTCCCACAGGAAGGGAAATCGCTGAAGCGCTCCTGGAGCAAAGCCTAGACCAGCCTGCAAGTCATACTTCTAATGTTTTTCAGCTTTTCATTTCAGAAATTGATTTTCTGGACTGGGATGTATTTCAGTAGTAGATCACCATGTTGGCATGTGTGAAGCCCTGGTTCTGATCCTCAGCACTGCAAATAACAAACAAGAAATAGATTTTCTGTCCAAACTCTTCTTGCCTGCTATGATAAGCCTACATCTTTTTGACATTCCAGTATTTCCCAATAGGCTGTGAAAATGTAAACAAATCAAATGAAGATGAAATACCCCACAGAGGTCTCAATTTGAGACCTACTGTTTATTTCACCCCTTTTACTTCTTGTTGACTTTTAATTTCTGCCTGCACAGCTATGGAGGTTCTATATATGTTGTCCTTTTTCCCAGAATGTGGTACCTTAGACCAAGAAGCTATTTTACAGTTAACTTTTAAGTCCCCTATGGTACCAGGCTGATGGAGACACGGTCCTCTAAGGTCGAGTACATGGTGCTTCTGTCCCAGCAGCACCGTAGAGAGAGACAGAGACTTATTTTGATCTAAATTCCGTCTTGCTTACTATAATGGCTATGCCTATACCTTTGTGACAGTCCTGTCTCTCCAAATAGACCAGGAAAATATAAGCAGATGAAATGAAAATGGAATACCCCATGGAGAGCTCAGTTTGAGAGCCACTGCTTACCTTAATCTACAGTGGCTGTGTGTCTCATATCCAAGTATGCCTTGTGCTATTTATTATGTACTCATTTTAGTAGCACTTTTTTTACATTCATCCATTTATTTATTGGGAGGTTTTTTTTTTTTTTGAGACAGGGTCTTGCTATGTAGTTCAGGCTGGCCTTGAATTTACTATGTACTCCAGGCTGGCCTTGAACTCATGGTGATCATCCTGCTTCAGCCTCCTCAGTGCTAGGATTATAGGCATGTGCCCCCCACTCTAATTTCTTTAAAAAAAATAAATGTGTACCTGGAGTGTGGTAGCGCACACCTGTAATACCAGCACTTGGGAGGCTGAGGAAGGAGGATCACTGTGAGTTTGAGGCCAGTGTGAGCTACACATGAGTTCAAAGTGAGCCTGAACTACATATCAAGACCCTGTCTCAAAAACGCAAAAAATAAATTAGAATATAAATAGGGGGCCAGGATGTAGCTCAGCAGCACAGAACCTGTCTGGTAAGTGCAAGGCCCTGAATTCAATTCCCAGTACAAAAAGAATATAAATGGGAAAGAAAACAATTGTGAAAAAAGAAGAAGAAAACGAATCATGGCTCCAGACCAAAGGATTTAAAAGAGAAGAGATTGAAAATATGAGCCCAGGTCCCAAGAAGTGGAGGGGGTGGGCAGCAAGATGGCAGGAGCCTGGCAGAGGCGGACATCAGGTGTCTGGCAGATCTCAGGAGGAGAACTCTAACTGCAGGGTGGGGAGAGGGAGTTGGGCTAGAATGAGGCTGGAGGATTCCTCCTGGGGAAGGGAGAAGGGATTTCAGAGTGGTTTGGAAAGGGAGGGCAGAGTAAAGAGAGACCTAGGAAGGCGAGCTAACAGCACAAGGGAAGGGAGGCTGAGAGGCTATAGATGTGAGGACTGAGAAAGGAAGCAGCAGCAGATGTGGAAATGCCGAGGGCTCAGATTCCCTGTAGGTCTGGGCCGTAGGCTGGCAGGGGAGCACAGCATTGTCTGTTTGCCTGTGAGGAATAAAGGGCCTCCTTGTGCACCCCAAAACTGCCTTTGTGTCCCCAGGGTGGGTTAAGAGCCACCTTTACCAAATGCAGAGGGAAAAGCAGAGGCAGACACAATCCTAATACACTGATAGTGTGAATTAAGACCGCGAGGCTTCGGGACTAGGTGTTTCCAGGCCGGGGTGCATGCCTCCACATCTTAATCTGGGGCGAGCGAGATGGAGATGGAATGTGTAGGACACATAACTGACTTGGAGGAGAGGGAAGGGGCCTGTGGCAGCTGGGTATGGCAACTAGGTCATAAGGGAGCTTTGCTGGGGGAGAAAAGATGCTTAGCACATTTTCAGTAAGGTCCCTAGCCACTCCTCTTTTCCTGAGTTTGGGAGGGTGAGGGTGTAACCATCAAAGGCAAAGCAGCATTCTGCCCCCACCCCCACCTCCACCACTCTGCACGTGGGTAAAGACTCAGGCAGTGTCCCTGGCAGCATCCAAGAATCGGATGTGTGAACAGGCAGTGCATCTCACGTGGCTGTCTCCCAGGATTTTGCCCTTAGTGCCAGGACTAAGCAGTAGGCCTGCCAAGTTGCTGGAGTTTCATCACGTTTCTTCACAACAGTAGGGGGTTTCCATGCCTGGAAATATGACAGACGTCTGGGTATAAGCAAAACATATCTTCTGTGAAAATCTATTAGCCATAGATGTCACAAAGGCTTTTCAACATGTGTGTTCACTCAAGAGAACCACCCGGGATCGGGAGACAGCATGGTGCAGGGGCTGGGAGTCAGTGCTCTGAGACTTACCCATTTGTGAACACAGGCAAGTCTCAGTCTTACCTGTAAAATGGGGATACTAATACCTACTCTACATGACGATCATAAACTTTAAGATAAACTAAGTTCATAATTTTTTTTCATTCCTGGGAATTGAATACAGGGCCTTGGGCATTAGGCCAGGGCTCCCCCATTGAACTACACTCCCAGTGCTTTAGTAATATTTTATAAAAGGCTATTGAAAACCCCATTATATTTTTACTGCATCCTATTTGTCTACCCAGCTGACAAAAGTATTCCTGAAGGCATAGTTCAGGTACAGCCCACAAAGAGTGAAGAAGGGTTTCTTCAGTGCTCAGTGTGCACTCAGCACTGTGGTGGATGTGAAAGAGGTGTGTACTCTGGCCTGGCCCTCCAGACAGCTGACTCCCAGTGGGAAGATGAGACAGAAAGTGCAATGAAACTAAATGCTAAAGTATGTCATACCCTTCTGTGCCCTCAGCATTCATGGAGGCGGGGGGTGGGGGGCATGCCAGCTGTATCGGCCAAGGTAGAATGTCTGAAAGGGCTTAAAGCAGAGTCTTGAAAGATAGCCAGGATTTGGAGGATTGGTGGGAAAAGAGAACAATATTTTTTGGATGGAAAAATGAACGAATGAATGAACAAAGATGACCATAAAATTACTTGGCGTAAGATCAGCCTGATGAACACTTTGTTGAATGAATGAATGAATGAATGAATGATTAAATGACTGAACAAATAAGGCAAGACAATAAATAGCTAATCCCGGGGTTGGCCACAAGCCCAGCGGGAGTGGACTGCGGAATCCAGAGAGTTGAGAAGAGTAGAGCAGAGACAGAGCGGGTTGTGGAGGAGCTTAGAGACAGCAGATTGTTCTACTAAGAGTCTGGAACCTTGAGCTCAAATGACAGACTTTGTCTTACTTTGTTTTTATTGCTGAGATAAAATACCCAACAACACCCAAAGTTAAAGGAAGAAAAGTTTATTTCAGCTCACAGATTGTGGAGGTTTTAGTCCAAAATGGGCTGGAGCCAAGGCGGGCAGCATGGCAGAGGGGCATCACAGAGCAGAAGACAAGCGACGGCACAGCGCTCCTGCTGTCCCTTACGTGTCACCTAGGCTGGCCCCCTAGGGTGGACAGCACTCACACCCTCACCCCTTGCACTGGTGAATCAATCCCAGCATCACATCCTTAATCCTAGCATTACACAGCCTAGACCCAGCCTCCTCTGAAAAGTCCCATCTATGATCATGGTGCCTAGGGGGGGACATCCAGACACAAGCCATAACAGAGTTGCATTCGGATTCTATCGTTTACCAGCCACATGACCTTGAACAAGTTACATAACCTCTGTGTTAGTTAATATCTGCTTTATAGTGTCATTTTCAGGATCAGCTGAGAAACCTATATGGCCTGGCACATAAAATGTTAGCTTTTGTTAGTAGTACTAGTTTCATCAAGGGCTGGGCAGAAGATATTCCATATAAAAACTACAATGAACCGCTGAAGTCCCTCAACAGAGAAATGGGAATGGAATTAGGTGTTTAGTAAAGAGTCATTTGACTGCAGTACTCAGGCTGGGTCATGAGAGAGAATAGGAGCTCAGCAAAGTGCAGCCCTGAACGGTAAAGAGGGCTGAGCAGGGGTTAGAAGTCGCCCCTCCTAAAGAAAGAGAAAGTCTGCCCATGTGCTGGTTCACGTGTGGGAGTTGTAGCCGCATCGCACCTGTAATTAACAAGCGCATAATACTAATTTTGTCAAAAGCACAGAAATGGTCTATCAGACCCACATTTATTCTTTAGGAGATTTCTATTGATGAATTATTAATTTTTACTTTATGAATTATACTTCACAAGAAAAAAATCACAAAAATAAAATATTGGATTTTAAATTTTTATTGAGGTTACAAAAAGCATCAAAATTTTCAACATCAATTGATTTTTGGTGTACAAAGTCTAAAAAGAACAACATAAATTCTTATGTGAACTACAATGGAAATACCAATAGTACTTTACCAAAAAAAATCTTTACTTCAATTATCACACTTAAGGCAGTCTTCACATATGACAATTGTATGTTCCACGCACACATCTCACTTACACTGACAACACATGTGCTTAGCTTTCCTGGCCTTTTTGTAGGACATACCAGACATCTCAGTGGTCTTGCTATTTTCTCAGGCGATTCCTACTATATTGTATAACATACACTTAGCAAGAATATAAGATATCAATAAAATATATATAATGAGTGCTTAGGATAGACATGAACATTTACACGTCAGCTTTTACTTGCTTACAAAACCTAAATGATAACATCAAAAATAAAAACCTATGTGAATTACAGTGTAAATACAAACAGAAGTCTGTCACAGAAATAATCTTTGCTTCAACCATCACACTCACAGCAGTCTTCACACATGAAAACTGCATGTTCCATACATAAGTATTGCTTACACTGATAGCGCGTATGTTTCGTTTTCCTACCCTTTCTTGTAAGGCACAGCTGACATCTTTTGGTTTTCCTGTTGTTCTAGTAGGTCTTTGTGATGCCTTTGTCAGCTCACCAGTGTGCTCCACAATTTTTTTGCATAGTTCCCTGGGCAGAAACATTTAGTTTTTCCTCTGTTGTAAGTGATCTCTTATGAACTCCAGTCCCAATTCTCTAAGAAAATTTCTCCATGTTATTTTGCACTTGTTATTTTCTTTGTAAACTATCAAACTGTTTATGCTGCGCATGTTTAGGACCGAGTTAAACACAAAGCAATGGCCAATGCTTTGTGTTTCAAGTGACATCATAGTTGCTGCAAAACTCGTCAACAACATCTAATCTACCTTTGGTTTTGTTGTAGGAAGTTTCCATCTCAGGCTTCCATTTTGTTGAGGGTTCCCTGTTAACATTTCCACCATGGTGAAACGTTGACATCAGCAGTACCAGTTCATTTTTCTTTGCCATGTATGAGGGCAATGCTATAGCTTTCCAATACCCAAAGCTTGCACTATACAGTTCTCTGTTTTGAAATTGCAACGTTTCATTTCTGCTTTGTTCCTGCATACGTTTCCTGCAATAGTCAAGTTGTGCTCTTTTAGCAAATGTAACATTAATCGGAAACTGGTAAACCAACTGTCAAATGTCACATTCCAATTAGTTTGGGAAATGGGAACAAGTCAATTCACAACATCATTCAGTTTATTACTACACGAATAAGGACCTGATGGCTGATTTCCAGGATAAATGTCTAAATTGAAAGCATAAGCTTTCACATTTACAAGGGCATACATTTTTATGCCATATTTTGGCCCACTGCTTTTCCATAAATCCTTTACATTCCTGTGATCACCATGAGAAATCCTTGCTAAGTATAGCAGACATATGAATGCTTTCAGTTCAGCAGGTGAGGTGTCATAATAAATACATTCTTGAATATTCATAATAAATACATCTTGAATATGATTATTGGTGCACATAGAACATAGAACATTTTACTTTTTTAGCTTTTGTGTATTTCACAGCATCTTGTAGCATTTCATCTGTTATAATTTTCAACATTGAATGGCAATGCTGACATTCTGTCCATTAGGTTTCACCTCTACCAAGATCCTCACTATATTTTTGGACCTAGTTCTAACATTGGATTGTTCCACTTGGTTGCAAGGCCATTTGACAACATTTCAACTAGTCAAACATATACTCACATTGCTGTTTTCATCATCTGAATCAAGGAGGTCTGCATTCCCTGTGTCTATATCAATCAATTCTTGTTCTGTTTCATAGTCATAGGAACTTTGGTTCACACGGCCAATGTCAAAGTCAGCATCATTATCATCATATACCCATGCCACTCTTCGTTATGAAAGCATAATGGACCATCTTCATCATCCATGTGTATCTGATGATTCACTTTTGACCTCCGAAACTTGCAAATCTGGTGTTCCATGTGCCATTGTACTGAATTGGACTACTTCTACCAGAAAAATCAGAAGAAAACTTTTTCTAACAAACAAATCCTGGAGTGGTATGGGTCTATTGGACCCTCTGTGATGCTTGGGTAAAATATGCAAAACCAGTTAGCTGGAGCAAAATATGGGTTAAAATCTCATTTTGCCACTTTTGTACATGTGCACACACCTTGTCATTCATCATACCAAGTGGGTAAACACATAGATTAATTCCTGTATCCCTCAGAGAAAGGTACTACAGCCAGCTACTACTATACTAAAGTATAATTTTACAGTAGAAAAATAAGGGATGGGTCTACTGGACCCAGTGTTATGCTCCCAGTGTTAAATGAAGGTCTTTAGATGCTACACAAATTAAACATCTTTTTGGTGTTCACAGTCTCAATTGCAAACACTATCAGAATTCCCCTCAGTCAAGTACAGAGAGTTTTAAAGCATTAGAGAAGTTTGCTAAGACCTGGCTTAGTTCAATATTTCCCTATACCTCAATGGAAGCAGACAGATCAGATCTGAAAGGAAAGCCAGTGAATGTGGCCAGCACATGTGCACAAAGACTGGGAAGAATGGGCAGCCTTTTTTCACGCAGAAGTATTAAGAAAATGAGAAAAAAATTACATTTCTCCTACTGCTTCCTGCTCTACTGCTCTAAAATTTGAGGTGCATGTGGAGAGGCAAAGTCATCAGTCTGATTCTGGCTGTGGTTCAGAGTTTGGGTTTTCAACCAAGCGATGGGTCTCAAAGCCTTTTCTTTTCCTTATGTATGTATGTTTCCTGCCTCACCCTAGGATCATAGATATGCACTACCATGCCTAGCTCAATCTACATTTTTAAAATTCCAACTTGCTAATCAGGAATCTCTCCATCACAAGTGCTAAAGTACTATTCAAACAAGTTTAAGAGCGAGAGATATTATATTGTTTCAGGAAAATCCAGGAGTGAATCTCGGCTACAAGAATAGCAAGCTCCAGGCACTCAAATACTATCAACAGAAATCTCTGTCTTGTGCCCTTTGCTACATGACATCATTTTCAGATAGCCCCTCAGAGTGTGTCAGAATTTCATTCTCACAGTAAAATGTCTCAGCAGATAAACACCTTCTCTCTCCTATGAAAGTATTCAGAGGGCTGCGGATATAGCTCAGTGGCACAAATGCCTGCCTGGCAAGCACAGGGTCCCGAGTTTGATTCCTAGTACCAAAAAAAAAAAAAGGTATTCAGAAAAGCTCAGAATGGAGTTTCAGTGTTTGGATTGGCTTGGGGAACTTCCTTCCTCTGAATGTGTGGCTGTGGCCAGGGGATATGATACTTTGGCTGGTTCCACATTCTCTCCTGGAGCTGGAAGTAAACTTAGTTTCCTCCAAATCTCACAGGTAAATGTGGAAAGCTTGGAGTTTAGTTCTTCCCAGAAGGAGAAATGGATGATGAGCAAACAAGAAACTTAGTTGACTCCAACAGACAACCAGTACCAAAATCATAAGCCTATTGGACGTTCCTGCAGGGTCAGATATAATGTTCCAATAGGCTCAGATTCATTTGGGAGCCAGCTTACCATCTCTTGCTTTTTTCAGGAAAGGAGCCTCTGAAGGGAAGCAGACTCCAGCACTCAGAGGGAGTGTGTGGAGAGATGGAGTAGGACCTCTCCTAGTTTTTACCTAAGAGCACTCTCTCGGAAAGTATTGCTTCCAAGAAAGATGCTTCAAGGAGCACTTAGTGCTCCAAATGTGTTTGGACAGTACCTGGAGGGCTCAAGAGGCACCACATAAATACATGAATTCTAATTGTGACTTTTTGAAGAACTGATTCCTGAAGTGGGCTGGCGTCCTGATAGTGGTCTAAGAAACCCAGCCCTAGAGAAAAAGACATTTTTCTCCCAGGCTATAGCAATGAAATTCTCATCAACTCCGAAGCATCTCCTTGCCTTTTAATGTTCAAAAAACTTGGAAAGAAAATGAGCACATATAAATTAGAAATAATAAAAAATAAAAATATAAGCTTGTGCAGGGCATTGTGGTACACACCTGTAATCCCAGAACTAGGGAAGCTAAGACAGGAGGATTGCCATGAGTTCAAGGCCAGCCTGGGGTACATAGTGAGTTCAAGGCCAGCCTGAATTACATAGCAAGATCCTGTTTCCAAAAAAGAAAGAAAGAAATATAAACTTCTGAATCCGCTTGCACTTATATTTATAAAATGGGCCAATAATAATTTGGCATATGACATAATAAAAAGTCACAGAAACATTAAATCCATATATTCAGTCAAATATTTGCTGAGCGCCATGTGCCAAGGACTGTACTGAGGTTCAGGGATGTAGGATAAGTGAAATATGTACTTTCTACTTGTATGAAACCTAGACCTTAACACAGGGGTCCGTCTGTATACTATTTTTAAGTCTCCTCTGTGTCACTGGCAAGAAATGATAATATATACCAGTCAGCACGCACGGCAAGTCCTCGGCAAGCGCTTCTACACCGAGCTCCAGCAGGGTTCCACACACACCATCTCATGTTTTCCTAAGTATTACAAACAGGCCTCAGGGAGGGGCCAGCCCATGCTCGGGGGCCACAGGAAGTAAGTGATGGGCCAGGGCCAGAACCCATAGACTCATATCTGCCTGTTAGTTTACCCTTGCTCGTAGGGTGTGTACAGGAAGTGATAGGGGGCCTATAATGAACCAGAAAATAGTTGCAAAGACAGTGACTATTATTCAGCACCAGGCACTTTTCTTAAGGAATGTGCACAGCTCAGTGTAGCCAGGTTTTCTGATTTTTTTTTAGAGAAGCCAGAAAACAGGATTTT
Organism: Dinomys branickii; assembly: GCA_004027595.1. Taxonomy (NCBI): domain Eukaryota; kingdom Metazoa; phylum Chordata; class Mammalia; order Rodentia; family Dinomyidae; genus Dinomys; species Dinomys branickii. Next base: position 23,564 of record PVLD010006745.1, read on the forward strand.
GATATGAAAATCAATTTATAAAACACTGTGAATGCCAAACAAATCCTCTGGGCATAACTCAGGCCACATATGTCTCCCTCTGTTAGGGGGTCTCACTGTGCCCAGGAAGGTCCCTGGAAAGATAAGATTCCAGACCAACCCCTGAAACTAAATGTGGGTAGAGAACTACAAATAAATCTGTACTGCTTCTACACAGTGTTTCTCGGGTTGATTTTAACAGATTAAAGTAGAAAAATAGGGCCCATATTTACTAAAAAAACCCAAGCCTTAATGAAAGTTACCAGGGAGGGAGCAGCTGGAGCATTCCAGCCCCCTGTCGTGGATGCGGCTGGCGAAGAACTGTCTTATGCTGAGCTGACAGGCCACGCTTATCTGACAGGGAAAATTTAACTTCAGGGCGGGCTTTGTGTTATATCTGAGGCCCTAATAATGATTATTATGCCATCAGCCCGCAAGACTTGGTTCAAAATAATTCTCTTCCTAAAAGTCACATTCTGCTTGCTTCCTGGTCCTTCTTTACTGCTTCCGCCCGGCAGCCTCCCCACACTCAACAACCTCTCCTCTTCCCCAGCCTATTTGCCAAGGGATGGCAGCCGCAGGGCCTACCTATGGTGGTCTCACCCCTAGGGCATCTGTGCCTGGAATGGAGTTGGTTACCAGGCACTGGCAGCTCCTCCTTCCATCCTGGCCTTTGAGGGGAGAGGGAAAGAGTATGGGGTGGCTTCCATGTTTAAAAAACATTTGCACCATCAACAGACTGAAACGCTCTAGGACAATATTCTTACGTAAAAAGTGTAAAGGAATTCCCATCCTCGGATCTTAACAAGATCAGAAAACCTCTGTTTACTATAAGAATTGTTTCAGAAAGGGAAGTGAAATCTGGCACAGGGGAAAAAAAATTCCATTTCTATCTGCTCTCAAGATAGTAACTTTGCAACCATATGCCATGTGTGTTTCATTAGAGCAAAATAGCACTCTAGTGCACCAGGGACAGATTTGCCATTGCTGCTGCTGCTGCCGACGCCGCCTCCACTACCACCTTCTGTTGCTTAGATAAAGCTGAGGCATGTGGCACTGTTGTGAGATTGTTAGAAGACCCAGGCAAGTACTGCTAGCTAGGTCCCTGCAAGTTGATTTGCACCACAAGGCTCTAATCTCCAGCTTTTCTAGGTCCTGGGAATCTCCTCTTTGAAAGACATACAAGAAAGACTTATCAATGCCTTTTGGAAGGGATGGGGTAAAGAAAGTCTGTACCCACTTTGGAAGATCATCTATGATTATGCAGCAACTTCTCCCACTGCAGAGGAGGCACGGTAATGTTATGGTTATCAGTATGCAGAAACTCGTGTTCCAGCCCTGGTTCCTCTCTGTCCTCACCTTGGGACCCAGCACAACTTACTGAACCCTTTTAAGACTCAGTTTCTCATCTATGAAATGGGAACAACAATAGGACCAGCCATAGATTGCTGCGGTGAGGGTTGATCTGCTGCCTTTGCATAGAACTCGTTCTCCAGTTCGCTGTCTCCAGTTACCTGCTGGCAGCCTAAAAGGGAAAAGGCAGAGCTATGTTCTCACGATTCATGTGCATCTTGAAAAGGTGATCAGGACTCATTGTGACACAGGATGGCCAGTTCTTCAGCCACAGTTCTTCAGCCGCAGCATGGACATGAAAGTTGCCATCGCACCCAAAGCTTGATGTTGGGTGCCACCTTCATATGGATCTCTGGGCTGCTTCATTCCAGTTCAGGTGAACATGTACCCATTCTGTCCCCTACTCCAAACCCCCAGAGGGGCTGAACTTCCAAACTCCTGCCAAGTATGGAGTTTCTGTATCAGAGTGGACAGTAGCATAATTCTATGCATGCAGATTACTGGCCTTCCTCCTCCCTCCTTTGGGTCTCACTCCCAGGGACCAGGGCCTATGGATCTTCACCTATGTCAAGCCCTCCCAGGGAGCAGACGCACATGAAAATTAGTATTTATGGTCCTTGGTACTGCAAACCCTTCAGATCTTTTCTTCCACCAGGGCAGCCCAATCAGCTCTTGATAGAGCCTGGGGATTCTCCCTGCCTGGCCTTTGGCCTGGTTCAGGGCTTCCCCATTACCTCACACCAGGGCCGGGGTGGTTTCTGCCTGCATCGGCCAGCCTAGTCTATTATTTGTTTTCTGCTTCCCTCTACTTCTGGCTTAGTTTTTCTTGTTCAAGAACTTGATTTAAATGTAATCATATACCATATACCCTTCTGTCTGGCTTCTTTTAGTCAGCATAATGTTTTTGAGGTTCATTCATGTTGCAGACTTTATCAATATTTTGTTTCTTTTTATTACTGAATAGCAAGTTGTCTTAGTTACTTTCTTGTTGCTGGGACAAAATGCCCAACACTCACAAGGTAAAAGGGTAAAGGTTTATTTTAGCTCACAGTTTGTAGTGGTTTCAGTCCATAATCAGCTGGCTCCCAGGCAGGGTGGCATGGCAGAGGGGCATCATAGAGGAGAAATAATTCATGCCACAGCATGCAGGAAGCAGCTAACATGCAAGACAAAAAAAGAAAAACTTGTATAAGTATTTTAATACTGAATTTATTGAGCCAGGTATGGTGGCACACACCTGTAATCTCAGTACTTGGGAGGCTGAGGCAGGACAATAGCCACAAATTCGAGGCCAGCCTGGCCCACATAGTGAGTTCAAGGCCAATCTGGACTACACAGTGAGACCCTGTCTTAAAATAAGTAAATTAATTTATTGAGACATCATGAAATTAATACAAGTTACCTTTGTTCTCTACAGTTATAAGAATTGATCAAAATGGTGGTCATTAGCTTGTAGACATTTATTAGTATGGTGAACAGATGAAGTATGTATATATTTTTGGTGGATTCTGTATAACTGTGTTATACCCACAGTGACCCACTGCCTTCCACCAGGCCTCACCTCCCGTATCATATCCAGCGATAAAACCATCATTAGACTAATCCAGTATCACACACACAAGATCCAGTAGTTTCCTCCCAAAAGCCTCACCTATGAGTGTGTGAGGTTTTGGGGGGACATCTGGATATAAGCCATAACACTCCACCCTATTCCCCAAAAGACTCATGCATATCCCTTTATGTAAAATGCGTTTAGTCTGTCTCTTAAGAGCTGCCAGAGTCCTAACAGTTTGTGTATTGCTGAAAACTGCAAGTCCAAATTCTCCTGTGAGACTTAAGGCAAACTCTTACCTGTGAGCTCCTGTATAAATGAAGAGAAAGTTAAACACTTCCAACATACAGTGGTACAAGATAAACATTCCCATTATCAGGAAAAAAAGGAAAAGAAACAGAGACAATAAAACAGGTTTATTTTAGAACAAACCTGACATGGCCCACTCTGGCATTAGAGACCAGACTGGTTAATTCTTGAACAGGTTATAGGTCTTATAGGGTCATGAGCATTTAAAAAAAGGAGCTGTAGAAGGAAAAAGTCACAGTGGGACTTTCAAGGCAGAGAGTTCAGTACAAAGGATTTATGGCTATCCACCCAGGACAGGGCTCAGGAATACACAAGTGTTACATTGTCAAGTGCAGGGCTGAACAATGATTGGGAATGAGAGGGTGTAGTTGTGTTTACTGGGCCGTATTGACCCAGGACTATACACCTACAGCAGGTGTAAAAGCATAGCAGAGGCCAGGCGTGGTGGTACACACCTGTAATCACAGCACTTGGAAGGCTGAGGCAAGAGGAACACCACAAATCTGAAGCCAGCCTGGGCTCCAATAGCAAGACCCTGTCCAAAAAAAAAAATTAATAAAAAAAAAAAGCATAGCAGGGAAAGGGACTTAAAATGGTCTCTGCTCAGTCCAGAATGGCAGTGGTCAGATTCCTTTACCCAGTCCAAAAATAGAAATAGGGGGATAGAAAACAATAAGACAAGAGAAAGAAAGAGAGAAAGAGAGAGAGAGAGAGAGAGAGAGAGAGAGACAGAGAGAGAGAGAGAGAGAGAGGGAGGGAGGAGGGAAGAAGGGAGGGAGACAGGCAGGCAGGCAGGAAGAGAGAAAAAGAAAGGAAGGAAGGAAGGAAGGAAGGAAGGAAGGAAGGAACGGAAAGTCCAAAGCAAGGCCAAAATCTAGCAGGTCGACATTAAATCTTATAGTTCCATGTCTAGCCCCAAGGGCTTGGGCAGCCCTGCCCCTGCAGCCCCAGCGTGGCTGCAGCCCTCACGGTCTTGTTCTTGGACCAGCTTTGCTCTCTCCTTGTAGCTTTCCTCAGCTGACTCGTGTTCCTGGCTCCTCCAGCCTTCTGGGGGCTCCACTGCACCTTTGATTTCATACTCACAGCTTTGTACACTGCCCTCCTGGGGCACAGTGCCTGTGTATTAGGCCTTCTAAAATCTGGGTGGAAGCCTTCTTGACCCTACAACTCTTGCATTGTGCTTGCATCTAAAAGCAGCACCGCGTGGATGATGCCAAGGTCTGCTGCCAGCTGGAGCAGTAGCCAGGCTTCCTTCTTTCTTCATGGTGGGGGTCAAGTGCTTGGATGGCTGAGCTCAATCTCAAGGAATAAATTCCCTAAGCTGTTGCTATTCTGGAACATGGTGCCTTGGGGCTTTCTTCTCCAAGCAAAGTCTTTCACGTGGCAATTTTGAGACTCTGAAGGGTGAATTCCTGTTGGTTCTTGTGATGCCTTCAGGCCACCTTTTCTATTGTCTTGTTCCAAAGTACTTGGATTTTAAGTACTGTTAATCTTTTCAGCAACCAAGATCTTCATCTTTATAAGCTGCAACTTTGTTTCTGGCCAACCTCAAAACTTTTTAAATGATTCTGCTGGGCAGTTTGGTCTTATTCTTAAAGTATAGATTAGAGCATGGCAAAGCTGCCTAGGGTAGTAGATGTGATGTGTTAATTACTAAAAAATGGATTGCAAAATTTCTAGTGTGCAACTTACCTTTTCATTTTCTTAATGCTGTCTTTTCTTCTTTTTATGATAAGATCTTTCTGTAATTGCTTTCCACCCCAAGACCATAAAGTTCTCTCTTATTTCTTCCTCTAGATGGTTTATAGTTTTCAATCTTTAAGAACAATTTAGTTCTTTGATCCATTTTGAATTATGTGATGAACTCAGGATTGAGCTGCACTGATTTCTATAGATATTCATTTATTCCAACTCCATTGGTTACAAGTCTGTACTTCCACCTGTACTGTAGATACTTAAATTTTCTTCTTTTTCTTTAATTATGATAGGTCTTTCCCATTAATATGTAAGTTCCATATATTTGTTCTAGGTTAATCCTCTCCATCCCTGCTACCTACCTATAGATAGAGAAAAAGCAAAGAAAAGGCTTACATGGAAGTTAATTCAAAATATGGCCCAGGAACAGGAGCCAGGAAAGCCTGTACAATGGTGTTTGTGGGGCTGGTCACTACTGTAAGACCACCAAGGTTGGATCCAGCTGGCACATGCTGAGGGGCAGTGTGAAGTGGCTCTCAGGATTGCCCACTGAGTGTCAGAAAGAAGCCTGTCTGAACCAGTTCTAGCCACTGTGGCTCGGAGGTTGCCTTGGAAGGTTGACTTACTCTGACTCCAGGCTGCAATACTTGAGACCAGTGGGAAGCCCCAGAAAGAGAAAAGAGTTGAGCAGAGCAGATGGACCAAGCAGCTTCCTCTTACTACATCCTGGTTGGCACAATGACAGCTGAGTAAAAGGAGGACAAAAGTATGAGAGGAGGGTCACAAAAGGTTTCCTGGATACATTCATTCCACGACTACTTCTTGGTGCTCGGTATTTTGAGCACATATGAAGTAGTATGAAGCACTGGAGATGGTCATCAAAAACCAACCCCTTCCCTCAGGGGAGAAAGACAGGAAGCAGTCAACCACTGCTTCTGTATCATTGCAAACAGAGTTAAGTACTACCAGGATTAAACAGGACCAGGATTAATAGGGAGCTGTGAGGGTGAGTGCAGGTTTGGGGGCTCCATCTGCCTCCAACTAGCTGATGATAGGTGGAGACCAAACAAGGGGAGGAACTGAGCTATGGAAATGAAGCAAGAACATTCGAGGTGGAGGGTAGGAGAAGTGAAGAGCCTTGAAGGAGGAACATGCTTAGCAAGTGAAACAAGAAAGGAAGTCACTGTGCCTGGAGGGAAGTGAGCAGCAGAGCCAGGTGGGGAGCAGATTAGTAGTTGTGGGGGTGGGGTGGGGCTGATGGGGGAGACCAGGAATAGTGAACTGGGCGTAGCTGTGCATGCAGAGTGGCAGCACTGGAGAGCTCTGTGATGAGGTAGTAGCTATCTCTTAATGTGGTTATACAAATCTGTGGGATAAAAGTGCAGAGAACTGCCCAGGTGTGGTGACAGACACCTGGCATCCTAGCTGCTCAGGAGGCGGAGGAAGGATCGAAAGTTCAAGACCAGCCTAGGCAACTTATTGAGACTCTGTCTCAAAAGAAAATGAAAAAAGGCAGAGGATATAACAGTGGTAAAGCAGTGCTGGATTCACTGCCAAGTACCACCACCACTGAAAAAAAAGAAAAGTACGTAGAACTATACACACACCTACATACAAATGGAGGCAGATAAAACTCACAGAACTGTGTACTAAGAAAAGGGAATTTGGTTTTTTTCTGGTACTGGGGATCGAACTCAGGACTTTGCGCTTGCCAGGCAAGCGCTTATGCCACTGAGCTATACCCCCAGCCCCAGAAAAGGGAATTTGAATGTGTGCAAATTATACTTTTTAAAAAGGCTAAGAAAGTACCATGTGCAAAAAAAATAGAAAATAAATTACTTGAGGGCAAGACTCTCCCCATCTTAGACTTGTCTGATGTCTTATGAAACAGTCGGCACCTACTAAGCACTGAATAAATATCACCAAGTGCTTGAGTGTTTTTCTCACATCAAGTGCCTGTCCCAGGGCCCCTCTGGCTGTGAAGCACTACAGAGTGCAGGCCAGCCTCAGAGCGGTTATCCAGAGAGCGCTTGCTGAAGAGGTGACCTGCTCCTGTCTCTTTCCCATGGGGCCTTTTGTGGCAGCCTTTGGGACAGAGAGGTTCCTTGATATTCTAGTGGTCTCTGGGAGGAGGGAGCTCTGTGGGCTTTCAGAAGCTTCAACAGAAACCCCAGGTGAAGTCCATTACCTTTCTCCAGAGACCGAGAAATCAAAGCCAAACTTCCTTCATACAGCCAAGACTAGCTTGTTTTAAAGAGAAGATGTCATTTTCCTTGGAAACTTGAAATGCTAAATAAATAGGACATGTCGCTTTACAACATAACTACTATGTATCAGGGGCTTTCTCGGCCCAGGTCCCTGTGCGGGCACCAGAGTATCCACACATCTGCATGCAGTAGCTATTGATGTGCCTGCTGTCCAGGTAAAGAGGCCAAGCTCAGAGGTGAGGCAGCTTGTCTTTAGCCGGCAGCTTGCAGACTTCCCCCGCTCTGACAGCAGAGCCCACAGTCTCCTGCCCCCATGTGGCCTCTCCCACGCCCTCGTCCCTCCCTACCTCAGGGAGAGCCTGTGAGAGCCGCCAGAAGTCCTGCAGTACCGTGTAGCTGCGAAACCCTCTTCCTCGAGCTCCGAATGGGAACGTTCTCTCTGTGGGAGGGTGAACGGTCACATCCAGGTCAAACATGGGAGAGAGGGGAGGGGAGAACATGCAGAAAACACCAGATGCTCTTTCTAGCTTAAAAAGAAACCACACGCAGGCATTAGGGAACACAGATTTTTATCACAGCCTGTTTCATTAGGAGGGGTAAGGGGAAGGGAAGAACAGGCTGGGAGGGAGGAAAGGGCAACCAGCAGAGATCGCAGCACTGAGTCTGGGACCCAGTGACAGTGACAAAGGCTGCGATGAAGACAGCAAGGATAACCAAGGCTGTACCAGTACTGCACTGAGCTTTCCACGTGAATCACCTCAGGAAACCTTGGTAACTGCAGTTTCCCGTTATTATCGTCCCCATTTCCAGATTAGGAAACTGAGGCCAGAGAACAAGGGCACCAATCCTGTTCTGTGTAAAAACCGTCGTCACGTACTGAATGGGCTCCGGAAGGGCACACGTTGACTGGGCGACAGCGACTCTCCTCAGAGGCTGACCGTGATCAAGCTCTAGTCTTGACTGTCTTGCATAATACTTTTTACAAAGGATTGTGTCACCATGCGTGTGTAATTTTTAAAATGTGGGTGGAGCTAAGGATCGCAGCATAATTCTGGGGCGATCTCTGGCTGCGGATCCCAGGCCTTCGCGGAGGCTGAGCGGCAGCCGCGACGCCGCCTCCCGGACGGCCGCGGGAAATGACCGCTTGTCCCGCCCGCGCCCGCGCCACGAGGGGGGACGCAGGCCGACGTCGCGGCCCCCGGGAGCCGCCGCCCGGTGCCCAGCCCCGCGGCCCGCCCTCGGTTCCCGACGCACTCCCAGCCAATCAGACCCGGGGATGCCACTCCGGGGTTGAGAGCAGCAGGAAATCAAGGTCAAGGCCCTGGACACAATGGGGCCGTTACCGGCCTCCAGTCAGTTGACTTTCAAGCAGCAGCTCCCTTTCTACCCTCGTTCCTCCTTCCCACCCCGCCCCTGCCAGGAAGTCGCCCGAACCTGTCGCTCCAGGCGCCTCCACCCGAGGGAGCCGCGGTCTGGGTACTCCGAGGTCCGCCCCTCGCAGTGTCCGCTCTTCCCACCAGGTGGCGACAGAGCACCGCACTTCCCAGCGCTGAGCGAGGGCCAGTCCGCAGCTGTCCCTGATCCTGGCTCGGGGGACCCTACCCTTCGTTTTATCCTAGAGCGACAAAATGCAAAGTCAGATTTGCCTTCCTTTGCCTTTAACTGTGAGTTCACAGGATCCTGGGATTTCAAAACCTCTAGCTTCCGTACACGGCAAAATGGCACTCTTCCTTGGTGGTAAGCAAATCGAGGAGCCCCTTTACTCCCAAATCTCAGTGGGCAGAGCCCTGACTGCCTCTGCAAGGACTGAGCAACTGGAGGAATGATGACTTGTGCATAACTATCAGCTCTAACCCCTCTGCCTGTACCCTATCCTCCAGTGTTCTCCCTCTTCATGTATGTCACAATTCGCAACTGGGCATGTCAGATTATTTCCCACTAGAATAGATGCTAGGTGAAAGCAGGTTCTCACCTGCTTCAGTTCACCAATGTGCCTAGGACAGTGTCAGGCACTCAGTATGCGCTCAAGAAGTACCTGTCGGGGTGATGGTGAATGCTGTCTTTTGCATGATGGGAGCGGAGATTCAACGCGTGCGAACACGGCAAAGGCAGGGCCACGTTTAGCAGGCTGCTCCTGGCCCTACCATCCAGTGAGAGAAGCGTGTCCAGGAGGAAGAAAGCGCTGGGAATGAGACATCTGCCCTGGGCTCCGACCATCTGGCTTCAAAGATTTATCTCCACCCATCAAGCGCCGGGCCACTCTGCACACACATACCTTTCTGAGCTCGTGTCACCTGTAAAATGGAAATAAAACTGCCATCTATCTCCGAAGGCCACTGTGAGGGTGTCAAGAGCTGATATTGGTCATTTTTAGTATCACTATTGGTACTGTGACTGATAGGAACTTTCCCTGTGGTAATAGTGTTCAAGGCAGGTGACAAGTCTGGGGCCTCGCGACCTTTCTGTGACCCCTGCTGCTGGGTAGTCCTCTAGCCCGGTTTGTTCTGTGAACTGGTCCAGGAAGCTGAGGCTGGTGGATCCAGTTCCTCTCTCTGGGTGCAGATCTTACTCTGTGGTTAGAGGTCAGATCCACCTCTGCTGCAGTCATTGCTGGGGACATCCTCCTTCTGCCCCTCAGTCTCTTTGGCACATGGAACCCTAACAAATCCTCTAGTTCATCCACTCCTTGAACGTGCATGTGTCAGGGGCCGTGAGCAGTGCCATTTTGAACCTGCTTGAAAGCAGCATACAGTGTGTTTGTGGCGGTGTGATGATCACAGCAACACAGACAAGCAGTGTACTCATTTTAATTGTGAAGGGATAATGCAGAAAGGGGATATTACTGCAGGAAGTCACCTGTGGGCTGGGAGCTGGAGGGTGAGGAGGAGCTGACCCATAGACCTTCCCCCGAGGCAGCCACTCCTGGGGGATGTTGCCGTGAGCCAGCAGAATGCAGACTCTTCCCAGGCCTGGCGAGTGGTCAGATGGAGACTGAAAGCTAATGTACCTGGAGGACACAGCCTCCTCCTGGAATCTGCTCCCCGCCTCTGTGTCACCTGTGTGCGAGGTCCAGCCCAGCCCTATCCCTGGGGAAGGAGGCGGAGCCTTCTAGGCAAGTGGCCAGAAGACGTCTGCCACAGGATGAAGAAGGCCTGGGGCCCTGGGCAGTGAGCCAGCCCCGAGGGCAGTATCCCTAGGTGCTGCTGCAAAGTAGGGCAGAAGTCAGCCAGTGGCTGTGGGTGCCCATCCTTACCAGCTCCCACAGCATGGGGACAGCGGAGAGCATGGCAGAGAAGGAGCCAGGTTGCTGGGAGAAGGAGCCCAGCTCTGCAGTTCGGCAGCTTTGGCACCTTACTTAACCCAAGCCTTGGTTTTCTTGCCTATTAATGGGGGCAATGTGCTAGCATCAGTCTTCCAGAGTGATTTTGAGGATTAAGTGAGATAGTACGTGAAACATGCTGAAACCCAATGGGCGCTTGGCAGGCATTAGTGTTGCTATTCTGTTTTCTTTCATTAGGTGTTGTATCACAACTCTGCCAATTTGCAAATGAGGAACTTAAGACCCAGAAAGGCAAAGTGACTTGCTTAGGGTCCTGCTCAAGCTAAAAGCAGAGGAATTGGGACTAAAAACCCAAGTTTCTTTGCTTCTACAACCTGTACTTAGGGGAGGAAGCGAGGAGGGAACAAATCAGTGGCTGCCTGTTAAATCATGTTTTTATAGGTTCAACAAGTGGGTGTAGATTTTTCTGGGTAAGAGTGGAGCTTGTGTCTTTTTTCCAAAATGCAGGGGCTCTTGCTGGTTCTAGGTGCCCAGGCATGATGGGTCAGAGCCCACAGGGCTGGGGGAGACAATGTCACAGGGCAGTGAGCACTCAGGCCCAGGGTGCCGCAGCACCAAGGCCACCCTCGGGGACCTGGCATGACTTCTTTGGCAGCCTGAGCTATAAATCTCCACTCACCCGCCCTTGGTGGTGCCCCTCCCTTCCTCACCTCCTCCAGGACCCTCCCCCTCTCCCCCTACCTCCTGAAGGCAGTAGTCCCAAGTAACGAAAGCCACCGTGGCTACTCTGACTGTGATGCTGAGGCTGGCCAGGCTGGGTCCCAGTCAGTGTGCCAAGCTGCAGTCAGCCTCTCGCCATGTGCCAGGACACACTGCCCTGCTGCCTGTCCCCTTCCCCAGGAAAACCCAAGTGGCCCTTGTTTTGAAGCACTAGAATCAAACAGCCCTGGGCTGTGGGAGGTGTCAGGGTGCGGGATTGCAGAAGCTTCCTGAGGCCAGCCAGCTCCCTCTGCAGCTGTGGGGGGTGGTGTGAGGCTGGTAGAATGGGCTGCCCAGGAAGAACTGGTCAGGTGTGCCGCAGAGCCAGACGATGCTACTGGGTGCTTGGGCCAGGGTGAGCTGGCAGAGTGGGGGAAGCGGAGATGTTGGTCCACCTGTGTCACCCTCTGCAGACTTAGTTAGGTAAGGCAGACTTCTGCCTCTTGATACTTTTACACTGTGTGACTTGAGAAGTCACTTCACTTCCCCAAGCCTGTTATCCTACCTGTTAAGTAGAACTGAACTCTCATGCAGTCTGTGGGGATTAAGAAAAGTAAGAAGGAAAAACTGGACAGCACAGGTACCCGATATCAGGGGTTGTTGGGGACACTCAGTCATGACAGGTGCCTCCAGGGGAGGTTACCTGGGGGCTTTCCTCCTGGCCCAGTCCTGCTGCTGCTAATACAGAGACGGAGACATGAAGCGCTAAGATCTTGGGAGAGCCACTGTTCCCCCAGCCTGATTTCTTCTCCATTCCACTCACTGCTTCTTTGCCTTTAACTTTTTTGTTGTTGGTGGTGGTTTGTTTTTTTTTTTTAGACAGAGTCTTGCTATACAGTTCAGTTCATACTGGCTATAGAACTCTCAGTATCTAGCTTAGTCTGGCCTTGAATTCATGGTGATCCTCTTGCCTTGGACTAAACTGCGGAGGTTACAAACCCGTGCCACCACACCAGGCAATTTTTATTTTTTGTCTTTTTTGAGACAGGGTCTCACTATGCAGTTCAAGCTGGCCCTGAGCTCACTGTGTAGCCCAGGCCGCTCTCAAACTTGGAACAATCCTCCTGCCTCAGCCTCCAGAGTGCTGCTATTACAGGCATGCACCATC
>PVLD010006745.1:35944-97840 GCA_004027595.1 Dinomys branickii
CCCCCCCCCCCCCCCCCCCCCGTCTTTACCACCTCAAGCTGGAGTTAGTGATCTCAGGCACTATACTTAAGACATCTGGCTCTGCCTCCTGGTGCCCCTAGGAAAAGAGCTGGCCTCAGGGGCATAATAAAAGAATGAGTGCTTTAACAGGTAAACAAGCATTTCACGGGACAGCAGCTTGCTCAGCCCAGCGGGCCCTCGGACCGTTTCTACCAGGGCTGCGGGCTGTTGCTCCAACGTCGTTATCTGCGATCTTCGCCCTCTCCTCCTGGTAGAGGGCGCTGTGCAGGCTTGGGGCCGAGTGGAGCTGAAATCCCGCCCCTCAGCCCTTACCAGGTACAGCAGCCTGGGCAGCGCCTCCTTGAGAATCAAGATCACTCCACAGTCCTGTGTCTGAGGCAGGGTCTTTGCGTCCCTCCCGCAGGTGGGGCCTCTGGCGCTGCTTCCACCCCCCACCCCTTCGGTTACCCAGTTCCCTCAGAATCTGGAGAGGAAAAAACCCCAGGCCCCAGCCTTTGCAGGGGCTGGGGGACCTGCAGACCCACAGACCCGCAGCTCTAGCTCCAGCAGGCTGGCCAGGCCCCGAGCAAGCTGGATGTGGTCCCAAGGCACGGAGCCTCCAGGGCTGCCGATCCGAGCCGTGATTAGCCTGGAATGTTCCAGGGTCAGGAGAGATGGTGCAAAGGTCTAGTTGCCCCAGGTCCCTCAGGCTGGAAATCCACAGGCCCTGCCTGGAGGGCCACAGGCAGCGCCCCTCTCGTCCTTCTTCTCCCCTTTCCCAGCAGCCCAGCAAGACTCACCTGTCCCTCTCTGCTAAAAGATCTTTAACACCACCCTGCTTGTCTGGGCAATTTGGACTCTTTTTCTAAGTCTCCCTCTGGGTAGCCGAGCTGACCCTTCCTTACTCCTCCTGGGTTGGCTGCCCCCCTTGTCCTCTCAAGTCCCCACGGGCTTTCTTCCTGCAGCATTCATTATGCTGTCTCCAAAGTAATTGCCTCACAAAGCAAAGAATCAGTCCCTCTGACTGCTGCAACTGCTGGAGGAGAGAGTGTCATCTCTGGGTCCGGCAACTTGAATGGTGCCAAATCAGAACAGACCTATGAGTACTGCTCTAGCCTGGCCACTTTATAAGAGTCTACAGTGAGCTCAGTGTGGTGGTGCAGCCTGGAATCCCAGCACTCTGGGAGGCAGAGGTGAGCAGATCATAAGTTTGATCTAGACTCAGCAAATTATCAAAATCCTATCTCAAAAAAAAAAAATCCACAGTTTGCTTGTGGGTGAGTGGGGATTCAGGGGAGACTCCTCTCAAATGCTTTCCACAGCCAGGGGTGGCAGTGCACACCTGTAATCCCAGCACTCAGGAGGCTGAGGCAGGAGGATCTCTACAAGTTCGAGGCCAGCCTGGACTACATAGCAAATTCAAGGCCAGCCTGGATTACAGAGCAACACCCTTTCTCAAACGAAACCAAATGGAACCAAACCAAACTGTACAGTTTCCACACCACACCTGAGGCTATCCCTCCTCTCTAAATGCTGGATTTTAGGCCTCCTTTCCCTCCATTCAATCCCATCCCCCTTGTCCCAAGGTGATAAAAGCTGGTTGGTACAGGACAGGAATTAATTGTGGGGACACTGCCTACTAAGGGACTTTGACCCGTTTCCTTTTGTGTAAAACAGATAACAGCACCTTCTTAGCATGACTCTCCGGATGCTGAATGAGGGGTGACAGACCCATTTCACCTCCAGTCTACAGGGCTGTGACTACTGGGGGACAGCTCGAGGGTCTGGCTTGGCAGCTATTTGCAGCAGTTCTGTACCCTTCTTCCCCTCTCACCCCTCCCCAGGGCACTTGACAGGCTCTCTGGGGGTGCTCCGTGACAGGTGGCTGTGGCGTGTAGGGAAGCTCCTGGGACAAACCAGTGGCTTCTGTGAAAGGTCCTCTGCCCACATGGCTGTGTTTAACTCGGTCTCAGAGGGTGCCTCTGTCTCTGTGGGCCCCTCTGTGGTCTTAGGCTCATTGCCTGCCAGGTGCCAGGGGTGTGGGAGCATCAGTACCTAGACCAAAGTGGGCAGTGGAGGCAGACAGACTAGGGGGCTGGGGAGTCCCACCCCAGAAACATGGCACCTGACAATAGGGGAGCTGCTACCGCCCAGCCCTGACGTCTGGAAGCCCCCCTGGCCACCTGCAGACTGCCCTCCACCCAAGACCGGAAGGTGATCTGTGCAGGCAGGAGGAACTTGGGCAAGAACAGAGGCCAGCATGGCACCCTTTTTTCCTAATGCGCCTCCCTTACTAAGCTTGGGGTGGGCACAGGCAGGGTGAAAGGGTGAACCCTAGAAGTGGGGTGTGTATCTGAGGTGAGAGACTTCATTCTCCCAGCCTTATTTCCTAAGCTGTGAAGTGGCAATAATAGCACATTAAATGGGATTAAATAAGTAATTAATGTGAAATATTTAAATAATAAAATTCATTCATTTTGCTCAGAGTGTACAATTAAGTGAACAACAAATGGCTGTATTACTGCTGTCACCCATCCTTGCTTGTGTTCCAGCATCTGCCCAGGACGCCTGAGTGCCGTTCCACCTAACGCACATCTGCGTAACATTCACAGTGCCTCCAAGACGAGCCCACTGCATCCAGACGAGGGGAGGAAGGCAGCCCCGGGTCCGTCACTGCCTGCGCCCCGCACCACCCCCACCCCCAGTGCCCCGGGCAGTCCGCCTCCCCTCAGTCTCACACATCTGGCTGCTCTTCTCCCGCATGGGACCCTCAGGCAGGTAGGAAGCCTGGCCACCCAAGGGTAAGTGTCCTGTCCCAGAGGCTGCAGCCTGCTCCAAGGGGCTAAGGAGTGGCAGTGGGGGCAGGAGAGAGGCTGCACGGAGAAGTGACAACGGGGACCCCCTTTGCTCGGTGCTATGCTCTGGTTTCCAAAGACAGCGCTCAACCTTTTCTCCCCATAGAGACAACTCAGGGGCAGGGACGCCACAGGTAGAGCGGGTCCCTACCTCAACGCCAGGGTCTCGGGGGCAACCAAAGGCAGCTCTGTAGCCATGCTGCATGTAGAGTGGCTGGAGAAGGGCGAGGGGGAGGCTAGAGACCCATATTCCCAGGGCCTGGCTGCAGGAGGGAATTTGGTTTAGAAAACACTTCTGCATGTCCCTCAGCACATGGAACAACTCAAGGGTTAAACGGCCCCATACCAGTCTTGTCTGATACGCGTGACACTGGCACAGGTACCTGTGCATCTGCTGAGGGACCCTGGCAGTCCTAGACAAGCCACCCTGAGGCTATGCCCAAGAACTTAGGCCCGTTAGTGACTGTGGCCATATCATTGCTCCTTAAAGTCAAAGCCTAGATCAAGCTGCCAGCATGGTACAGTACCCTCCCTCATAGCCACCAGCCATGGTGGTGTTGATACCCTGCTGAGGGATCCTGTGTCCCATCCAGTGGGCACAGAGAGACACTCAGCCTTCTCTGGGTCAGTCCGTGCAGGGCTGGGTTGTGGAGAGGCTGCCTCTTCCTGGGTACTGGTGCTCCCGAGGAGGGCCTCTGGCTGCCAGCAGCATCGTTCTTACCTGGAAGTGGGCAGCCTGTCCCACCTGGTCCCCACCAGATTGTGGAGCGGAACAGCAGCCAAAGTCAGGCAGGCCCCGGCGTCCAGAATGGCTGTTTTGTTGGATGGGTCCCAGATCAGAGCTCTGCTGCCCAGGCCCTGCTACTCTTCTAAGGCAGGGGGGCTGGGAACGTAGCCTAGCTAGGCCTTGAAAATGGGGCTGAAGGAAGAGGCAGTGTGTAAATGCCAATGTGCCAAACCCCATTGCTCCGCTCCTAGGAGTTCTTTTATTAAATGTTCATTCCCAGCTCCTCCTCTGATGGCTGATGGAGCACAGAAGGCTGGGCCACCACAGCCCCGCAGCCCCACAGCCTGAAAACCTACCCCTCAGCAGGCCAAGAAACTTCAGTCAGTGACCATGAGGAGCACTGCAACCTCCTGCCACCAATCAACAGGAGGCAAGGAAAGGCACTGGCATCCTCAGAGAGGGAGGGGCCGTGACGAGGAGGTGGCAGGTTTCTCGGGCATGTGCGGGCCTGGGTGCATGCGTGCATGCATGGCGGGGGGCAGGGCACAGGCAGCAGCTTCTCCAGGGTCTGTTTCAGGATGAGAAGTTCCAAACCAGGTTCTCCAGGCATGTGTCCTGGTCCTGTCTGCTCTCAGGGACCCTCCCACCCGGGTTGGCTCCCTGCCTCCCTACCCATTTTACCTGTGCTCAAAACTCCTGTGACTCTCTATCACAGCCAGTAATTCTCTACTTGCTGGGTGATTTGCTTGATGTCTGTGTTCCCTAGGGACAGTGAGTCCACAGGATGGTATTAGGATGGCAGGGGCTCTCCTTGTTTCCGTCATAGTCTGTCCAGCACTTCTCACCCCACCCCCCGGACTGGGCACACAGAAGCTTCTCAGTAGATATTTTGTAAGTGAATTAAAGAATAAATTCCTCCATCAGACACCATGAACTCTGAGAAGACAGAGTGATTCTGGCTTCTTTTATACCTCTCCAACACCTGGCCCAGCACCTGGCCCAACGTGGACACCCACTAAATGATGTGAGGCGGAAGGCTGGGGCTAAAGGGAGTCCAGAGAAGCCCTGCAGATATGCTGAGCCTGTCTGTCCCATCCTACCCTCAAGACAGAAGGCATGGCCTGGCCTCCTCTAGGTAGCCCTCCTGGGAACCGAGAAGGCAGAAGGCAGGGCTGACCAGAGAGGGTCTTGCTGGACTGGCCTGGACACTTGCAGGCAGGCTTCAGTGCTGGGAGGAATACAGAAGCTCTGGGGAGCCAGACCTGGTGTGCTCACCTCGGAGGGCGGGAGGGTGACTGAGGATGGTAGCAGAGGGGTCCGGAGCAGGGCCAGGGGCCTTAGGCACGCAGGCTGAAACCCACTCACATCACCAGAGCCTCCTGAGCGTAGGGACTAGTGCCAGGACTCCCACAGATGCACTCTTTTCCAAACCTGGAAGGTCCTGGGGTTGGTCATACAGGGTTCTGAACTTGAGGCTCCCCTTGTCTGTGCACAGCTAAGAAGTCTCAGACACATCTGGGAGCGGAGGACAGTGGGGGCAGGGGTAAAGCCTGTGGTGGGCTTGGAGCTCCCCTGGGTTGGCAGTTACAGAGCTGCAACCTGGGAGCTGAGGTTCCCCTCAGGGGTGGTGTCCCTGGGTCCTGACCTGACCAGGAGATCAATGGCTGGATCTGGATAAATGGGAGAGGAGGTGCCCTGGGCTCCAGGTCCAGTTTCTAAGCAGACTTGAGAGCTATGGTTTTGAGTGTCTCTTGGACCAGGTGTGAATCAGGACAAGGATGGACACAGAGGTCAGCCCTGGGATTTCTGGCTCAAAAGCCTCTGCTAAATGTTTTAGGGCTTGAAGCCCAGCTACGTGTAGCTTGAGAATTAATCTGACCTTTAACTCTAAGGGTTGCAAAACTCCCCCAATATGAACCAAACTGAAGTGAGGGTAAGTGACCATTACTGGCAGGCAAGCAGAAAGCTGCTGTCTCGTGGACTTTCCTTGAAACCGAACATAAACTTGACTTTCTTTTGGTCAGGAAGTATTTCTTCAAAGGTAGAAATACCTAGAATGGACGCAGGTTAGGATGTGGACACAGAGAGGCTTTTTCTTTTAAACACTAAAAGATTTATCACCAACCCTGACAGTTCTCATCAAAGTTGACTTGGGATCCTAGACACAGAATATTTCTCTGTGGAAACAGCATGTTACCGTGTCGGATGATCCCAGAGGTGTCAGCCTGAGACAGGGTCACTCATCTATGCTGCTGGGGTGTCAGGTCCTGGGACTTTGGGATCAGGGTCCACACCATGAGCTGACCGAGGGAGAAGCCCACTCCTGCAACTACTGTATAAACTCCCCTCCCCCGTTAGGGCCCAAGGCCACACGTGGCTCCTGTGGCAGGGGTCTGTCCCCAGGCGCCCTCGGGGGTGGTCGGAAGTCGGCTGGGCCGGCTCTCTCCCTCCACACTGGTTGGGAGGTGCACCGGGCTGGCCTGCGCACCCACCGGCCGGAATGCAGGGAGCGGGGACAGAGCTGCACCTTCCCTCGGCCCTCCTTGCACTCCAAGGTCCTCCTCATCACAGTGCCCTAGATGCGGCCTAGTCAACCACCCCGAAATCTAAAACGGGGCGGCCACCGGACCAGAGCCAGAGTAGCGGGAGGAGGGCACTGGGACCGCCAGCTGCGCCTCCGCGCCGAGGCGAGCCGAGCGTGCGGGCCCGGCCACCCGTGCCCGTGCGGTGGCCGCATCCCCACCCGGACCTAGGCACCGTGCCTGCAGGCTGGGCTGCGGGCGCAGGCACTCGCTTCCCTGCCCGCCTCTCCCACCGCAGCGCCTGGCGCCCGAGAAGCCGCTGGCTTGTCGTCCGCCCCCTGGCGGCGCCTCACGCGCGGGCGCCCCGCCGGCGGAATGAGCTGTCCATGGCAGCACTGGGCGCCACCCGAGGTCACCCCACAGTCAGGCCGGGGCCAGGGACGGGAGGCAGGTGGCCTTTCGGAGAAATGGGAGATGACAGAACAAAGCAGTGTAAGATTTGGGGCTCCCTCGGATGCACATCCTCTGGGTTCACCTGAGTGGGCTTCCTCCCCTCACCCAATCTCCCCCAGAAACAAACACGTCCCTGCTTTTCTCACATTTCTGGACAATGAGCCTTCTGCGGGACTGACAAGGGCGGCCTCGCACTCCTGCCCCGAGGCCTCATCCCGGGCCTACCACACTGGGGTAGCTCTGGGACAGTGGCAGGTTTCCTCAGGAGGGAAACAGCATTCAAAAAGGTCCCCTGAGTGCTCTCGAAAAGCTTGCTTGAAGCCTGATGTGAGGTAAAAGATCTTGACTTCTGGGTGCTTCTCATCTCACAAGACAAATAGGTTCACGAGACAATGCAGTGGGCTAGCTGGGGGCTGGGAGCAGTCCAACAGGCTGACACACTTTGGGGTTGGTATTTAAATAGGTTAACGTATTGAGATATTCTGGAGGGTGGCAAATGAAGGACCACTCTGAGTGGCACAAACTCCGGCTATGCCACTGAGCATAGTCACAGCAAGTGGCCTGGCCAAAGAAGCCCCAGGGGAGGGCACGGTGGGGTGAGCTGGGCTGTGAACACTGGAGCCCTCAGAACTTGCTAAGAGGACAGCATCTGGACAGAAAGCAAAAGTGTTCTTGGCCCTATCGGAAGCGGGGTGGAGGGCTCGTGTGGACAGCAGGGCAGCCAGCTCCCAAGGCCCCATCGGCCTCCACAGGAAGAGGAGGAGGAGCAGGAGGCTGCAAGCCCCCGGGGCAGGCAGCTGATGCAGGGAGCTCTGAGTGCCTGGAAGGGAGGCTGCCACTTGAACAATCCTGAGCAGGGTAGGGAGGCAGGGCTCCTGGGATCTTTCAAGAGGCTGGGAAATGGTAGACGTGGCTGTGCACTCTTCAAATCCCAGCACTAGGAAGGCCGAGGCCGGAGGATTGCTGCAAGTTCCAGGCCAGCCTAGACTACGTAGCGAGACCCTGTTTCATTTAAAAAAAAAAAGAAAGAAAGAAAGAAAAAAAGAAAGAAAAAACCCAAACAAACCAAAATATATAACAGCAGCAACAAAACCTCAAAAGAGGTTGGGAAAGACGTTTTTGCCAGGAAGAAGGAAGCTGAGTCATTGTAGGGGAGAAGGACCAGCTCCAGGCTAGATCCTAAGGTGAAAAAGATCAAAAGGAGTGAAGCTGACTGGAGCAAAAAGGAAAGATCAGGAAGCCTCTTGGGGAGGAAGCCAAAAAGCAGGCATCTGTCTGAGGAGCCAGCAGCGGGGAAAGGACCTCCAAGCCCCAGTCCCCAGTCCTGGCTGGGTGCAAAGGGGTGAAGACTATCCCCTAAACTGATACAGAGAACACGGATTAACCTTAGCGTCACTCACCGTGTGGTGGCCAGTAAATATTAATTGGCTCTGAGGACAAGCTACACTCTGACTCACCTCTGGCTAATTAAACCTGCCAGCAAAGGGGACAGAAGCACTAGGCTGTGCTGAAAAGAAATTAGGCTGAGTGTCAGACAGACTTCTGGCCTCCAAACAGACACCTACTTTGGTCTGCTCTTCAAGTCCTTTGAAGCTAGGACTAGATTGGTGTCAATGAAGGATAATCGCACTTCTCAGAGAAAGCCTTGCTCCTAAAGCTCTGAAGAACTCAGAGGAGGGAGGCAGGGTTCAGATGCCCCTGAGATCTTACACATCTATGACCACAATGGGGTTTTCTGAGGAAGCAACACAAAAGTGCTTGTCCCATTCCCACTTCACCCCCATCTCTCAGGCATCATGTCCGTGTCCTGGATCCACGCATGGAGACCTGAGATGCACGGGAAGACACGGTCAGTGTCCTTCCAGTCACGCCAGGCAGGTTTGGACTGTTGGGGCTCTGCCTCCATTCCGCTCCTCCCAGAAGAAAAGGAGTCATAGCAATGTGTAGACCATCTGACCAACTAGTAGACACAGAGCAGGCACTTAACCTCACTAGGCCTTGTCCCATCTCTGTGAGATGAAGAAACAGCAATATTGGCCTCACAAGGCGGTTGACAGGATCACAAAGAATGGAAAATCTGCCCACTGTCCTGCACAAAGTTAGGGCCCTGTCATGACCACTATTTGATAATGAGGAGGATGAGGAGGATGATCTACGGCTGATAATGACCAAGCTCCACTAATTCTGAGCTATCTTGAGACATACTTAGATACTGTGTTTTTTTAAAGGTAGCTTTTGTCTGTATGTAAAAACAGGAAAAGATCATTTTAATGTCTATGATGGCAACATGTAGAAATAAAATGAGACAAGGTTAAGGGTGAAAACAAGGGCAGTCTATGCACTGCTGAGAAAGGACATAGGGGTGGAGCACGATGGCTGTGCTCCGCTCCTCCCATCCATGTCCCTCCCAGAGCCATAAAGGACCAGACCCTTCTCAGAGCCTCCATCCCTGTCCTCCCAGGCAGTGCTCAGAACATGACTAAGAGTAAAGGCCAACTCTGGGATCAGGGGCTCATGGAGGGAGTTTATCACTCTGTCCTCTCTGGGGGAAAGACACACCTGTCACTATGGTGGGCCAGTAGGCAGCCTGCAGAGTCCCCTAGAGCTGCCAAGCAGGCACAAGACAAACATGTACATTCAACACATTGGAAGGATCAAATGTAGTTCTCAAAAAGCTCAGACTTGCAAGCTTTGGATAAGGCCCAGGTTTGGCTCCCTTTAACTCCCAAACAAATTCTTGTGGGATGTTGCAATTACTTGTGACAATCCAGCTCCCTGCCTGAGACTTTGATTTCAGATTTAGACATGTAAACCTGGGGGGCTGGCTGGGTCCTGAATGACTTGGCGGGGGGGAAGGGGACCTGACTGTGGAAAAAGCTTTGCAGCATTTGGTCTTTGGGAGGGAGATCCCAAGGAATCATGCTGTAGCTGTTATCAGAACTTTTCAGTCACTGCAGCAGATTTCCTGTCCCTCAAATTAGTTTATTCTTGGTTAGAGTGGCTCAGTCTGTCCTTTAAAACACAAATGTCTAGGAATAATTTTCTACAATAGTGTTATGTTAAAGTCACTTTCCCATTACTGTCACAAACTCCAGTCCTTACCTTACGATCTTGTCTCCTAGATGGGCAGCAGTGGAAATTCACCAAGGCCAGGCGGGACATTGTATTGTTAATGTGTGCTCACTTGGTACAGAGGAGAGTGGGAGTAGGAGGCCTTGCTGCAGGGCAAGCCAAGCCAATGAAGAAACGGAAGTGGCACATAGCAAAGTAGGCTTAGGTGTCTGGACTCTGGCTCTTCTGGGTACTGGGGTATATACACAAAAGGCTTCGAGTAAACACCCTATGTCTTTGCACTGCTACTGTATCTGACCTTAAAGCACATTCAGCACTTCTGCAAGACCCCAAACCCTGCACTGGGCTTCTGTTTCCCATTACTTGGCTACCACATCTGGTCTGAGAAGTCACCCAACTTTAGTTCTGGCCCTTTCAGCTTACATGCTGGCAATAAAACAAGGGATACTGCTGTCCCTGAAAGGGATTTGATTAGAGGGTCTAGGCTTCTTGCTTCATCCCTAGGACTTTGGCAGGCAGCCTGACACAGCAGTCTGCTTCTTCGGCTGATGCACATGATAGAATCAGGGATAAAAAATGCCTACAGACATGGTGATACATTCCTGCAACTCCAGCTACTCATGAGACTGAGGCAGGAAGATCACAAGTCTGAGGCTAGCCTGGGCAACATAGGAAGAACTTGTTGCAAAATTTAAAAATAAGGGCTAGGGATATAGCTTAGCAGCATGGCACTTGCACAGCAAGCACAAGGTTCTGAGTTGGATTCCTGGTACCCAAAAAACTCTAAAATTAAACTTAAAAAGTAAAAGGGCTGAAGCTGGTTGTGTAGTGCATGTCTATAATCCTAGCATGCTGGTAAGCTGAGGCATGAAGGTCCCTAAGTTCAAGCCCAGGATGAGCAACTTAGTGAGACTCTGTCTCAAAAATAGAAAAAGGATTGGGGATACAGTTCAGGGAGAAGTCCTTGGGTTCAATTCTCAGTACTGCTGAAATATACATAAACACATATATACATGGGGCTGAGGAGGTAGCTCAATGACAGAACACTGGCTTCACATGTAGGAGGTCCTGGATTTGATTCTCTAGCACTGGAAAAAACCCTGGGAATTCCTAGATACTCTATGGGGTTCAGACTGGTACACAGAACACGAGCCAGTGCTCTCTGCAAATCCAGAGTCACAAGCACTTGCTTTTAGTGTGGCAGTTGGTCTAGGGTCAGCAAGAACAGTGCTATTCTCCCAAGTACCTTGTGAACTTTTCTCTTCTTCTGAGATACCATCTCACTTGGGCAAAGCTCAGGAATGACATGGAACAATATGAAGCAAGAGAAGGTCTGAATGAGGGGTCACATTTCAGCTCAACCAGATTCTCAGGGAAGTCTAGACTAACGTAAGCACCAGGCTGACCTATTCCAGATTAGAAATACTGTTTCTGAATTCAGATTCAATATGGTAAAGATATAAACTCTCTCCCCAAATTAATCAATTATAATCAATAAATTCCTTTAGGAGTGAGATCAAGAAGGGAAATTCTAGGAATGGGATGTAAAAGCAGGAGAGAAAAGAGATGAGATACTCCCCAGGAGTTCTTTTGGGTTTTGAAAACACAAAGCTCAGAACTCCTGAGCTAAACCAAATGCTCAACAGTTTCATCCACCTCTGGGTGGAATGAAGGAAAGTAAACCAGGGTCACAGAACAGCAATGCAAGATGTGGTGGCTCAGGGCACCCGGTCAGTGAGGCTGAGGGACTGTAGGAGTCAGGAGACAGGAGAATGTCTCCCTGCAGGCTCTAGGAACACAGCCCGAGACATTGTTTCTGAATAAGAAGACTCAATACAGTAAAGATATAAACTCTCTCCCCAGATAAATCAATTATAATTAATAAAATCCCAACGTAAATCCTAATAGAACTTGTTAAACAAGAGCTGGGTATGATGGCACACATCTGTAATCTCAGCACTCTGGAGGCTGAGGCAGGAGGATCAGAAGGTCAAAGTCAGCCTAGGCTACATCATAGTGAGACCCTGTCTCAAAAAAGAAGAGACTGGGCATATAGCTCAGTGGCACAGCACCTGCCTGGCAAGTGCAAGGTCATGAGTTCAATTCCTGGTCCCCCCCCAAAAAAAAGGAGAAGAAAAAGCAGGATGGAGAGAGAAAGAGAGGAAGAGGAGAAAGAAGAAACAATTAGAAAGTATATCTGGGATGAAAAAGTATGTAAAAATAGCAAAATGATTTGGGGGCAAAGGAGAAATATATATTGCATCAAATTATACACAAAAGCTACATTAAATGGTACAGTGTTGCTACAAGAATATAAAAAGTTCACAGAATCAAAAAGCACCACAAGTATTTCTGGGACTTTGGAGTGAGAGAAGAGCGGTACTTCAAGATACTGTAGGAGAAGAAGACACATAGAATAAACAATGCTGGGCAGCATGTGATCCAAAGTGGGGGAGAGAGACCCCTAATTCACACCATGTGGACTTTAGAACTAACACAGAAATATAACTGAAGCACAAGAAAATACAGGAGAATATGTTTATTATCAGCAGATATGCAAGTCTTTTTTAAAGTCATAAAATATAAAACATAAAAGAGAAAACTAATATATTTTGACTATCTCAAAATTAAAAGCCTCAGGGCTGGGGTTATAGCTCAGTGGAATAAGTGCCTGCCTGGCAAGTGCAAGGTCCTGAGTTCAATCCCCAATACCGCCAAAAATAAATAAATAAATAAATAAAATTCAAAGCCTCTTACAATCTACATACAGTACCACTGTTTGAGGTAAAACACACACACACACACACACACACACACACACACACACACAACACACACACACACACACACACACACCAGTCAACCTAGGTTGAGGGGTGGCTCATCCTCCCTGGGATTAGACAATGAGATATGAAGGCTTGTCTGCTCTTCTAGTTTCCTGTCAGAAATTAAAAGAGTTCAGGAGGAGGCAAACACTACCCCACTGTCCAGCAGCCCTACAGTCCTACAATCAAGAGCTAACCTGGGTCACAGTTATGAAAAGCCAGTTCAAAATAAATGGGTTAAGTGGACCAGGTTGCAGGAGAGGAGAAGGTATAGTAAGATGCCAGGGGACCCAGGTGTGGTGGTGCACATCTGTAATGCCAGCACTCAGGGGAGGCTGGGACAGGATGATCACCACAAGGCTGAGGCTGGTCTGAGCTACACAGTGAGTTCAAGGTCAGCCTAAATTATATAGCAAGACCCTGTCTCAAAAAATAGAACAAAAAACAAAACACAACAAAAGGATGGAGGGGGTAGAAGCATATGTCTCAGACTTCACTCTGCTTTGTCCACAAAACACTGACATGAGGCCGCCAAAGCAAAGAGAAATTTGTTATGCGGAGCCATCATAGCCCCTCACCCTACGGGGATCAGGGTCTGCTCCTCAGGGAGTCTGGGAACCACTGTGCTGTCAGGGGAAGAGCGGGTGGGTAGTGATCTGAAAACCGCCAACTTCCCAAATGGATATGGGAAGCTCCAGTCAGCTAACACAGGTCCAGAGGAAAGTAACCCTCCTCCCGATGCCCAAGCAGCCCTGCTCCCAGGCCTTTTTCACTAATAGCCCTGACAGTCAGCCAGGCTGGATGCAGCCCCACAGAGACTCCGTGGAGAAGGGCTCTACTTTCGAAGGATGGCCAGTGATTCTGAACACATTTATATGGACTGTGTGGTTTCTCTTGGGGGTTCAGATGAAACCTATGGATTCTCTTCTTGGAAAAAAATGTACAATGTACATACAGGTGCAATCTTCTATAAAATTTCAGTTTTACAAACCTCCATGAATCTCAGATGAAGCATTCCTGCCAATAGTAAATCACTCCTTTTCTTACTCCAAAGCTATTTCCTGGGGCTGACTAACTGCTATCTTAGGTGTCCAACAGGTGAATTAATATTTAGCACTGACATCTAGTCATTTCATGCCTTGATAGATGGCAGAGATGTTGCCCTAAGCCAGAAGGATGAAGAGCTCCTAGACCACTGGTGGTCAACCTACGGCAGGTGTGCTGCGGCAGGCTCTTTAGCACTGAACGCTCTGAAAGGTTCGCCCTCACTGTCCCCGACCAGGACGGCAGTTTGTTTTTCACACTCTCCTCTACTGCTACCAGAAAACCTCAGACATCCCCAGGTCTAGACCACAAACACAAAGTGACGAGCCAAAAGTAAATCTGACCCTGCATACAACCAGATCAGTGGAGACAGAATCAAAATAGCGATGGTGAACCTTCTAGAGCTTTCAGGATACAAACAGCCCACTGCAGCCCATGTGCCATAGGTCTGCCACCTCCAGACTGGTTCTTGGGGCAGCAGGAGAAAAGCATGAGGATAGGCTCACAGGTGTAGTGAGAAGGGCTCAGACACAAACTCGCACTACTCATTCTAGAGACACATTTGGTCCTTCTGCATTGTTCCGCTACCCAGACGGCAGAAGCTGCTGCAGAGGAGGCCTTTTCTGACTATCAGCTTCTCCTTGTCTCCCTCTCAATCAGTAAAGTAACACTAAGGCTAATGATGATAGCAGCATTTATTAAACATCATCTTATGCCAACCAAACACTGTGCTATAATCTCTACGCACGTTATTTCACTGAATTTCCCCAACCATCAAATGAGGTAGGCATTCCTGTTATCCTTTACAGATCAGAAAATTGAGACTGGAAGATAAGTAGAGTTTCTTAAGGCCAGAGAGCTAGTAAGTGGTACAGTCTGGATTTGCACTGAGGCTTGATTTCAAACCTAAGCTTTTTTTTTTTTTACACAGGGTCTTATTGTCCAGGCTGGCCTTGAACTTGTGATTCTCCTGCCTCAGTCTCTTGAGCAGCACAGACCATAGGTATGCAGCACTGTACCTGATTCAAACCTAATTCTTTTAACCTTCACTTTCATTGCTCCTTCCCCAAAGACCAAGACTTAGACAAAGGTACTGAAAATGCTCCAGAGTGATCTCTGTCTCATTCCCTGCCCATTGAGTAGTAGTCTGTTTTAGAGGGATTTGTTTTGTTTTGTTTTTATTTTTTTGGGCTTTTGAGACAGAGTCTTACTGTGTACTGGAGCCGAGGCTGGCCTCAAACTCATGGCAATCCTCCTGCCTCAGCCTCCCAAGCCCTGGGATTACAGACATGCACCACGACCCCTGGCTAGTAGAGTAGTTCTTAAAAGAGACTCACTTTGGGGAATCTTTGAGTTCTTCCTCCTATGACTTTGCTTTTTGAGTTCATACTCCATAGTTCCAGTTTCATTCAGGAGCCCAAAATGATTTAAACTCAGCTGAGCCCAGGAACCTCATTTCTGCTTTAGATTAGAATCAGGTTTAGGTTTTTTCATCCCTGAAAAGTTGGTGGGAGATAGCTTCATCATTACCATTTTAAAGATCTGAGGAGGAGGATGAGGAACAGGGGTTATTAGAGGAGCTAGAATTTGGCAGTATGACCAGTGGTGCTGGTACTCTGTGGAGGCTGGGCTTCACCAGGCATTTCCTACCCTTAGCATCTGGGAATAGGGCATATTTCTGTTCAAACAGCTCGTCTTCCTTTACGCAACTGCATTCCAGGGAGACAAGTACCGGCTCACCAAAAGAAAGGCCTAGAAGGCTATCATTTATCACTTTTTTTTTTTTGGCAGTACTGGGGATCGAACTCAGGACCCTGCGCTTGCTAGGCAGACGCTTATTCCACTGAGCTATATCCCCAGCCCCCTAGAAGGCTATCATGTCCCCAGTGATCAAGGGGTTCCCAAGTACATGCTGAATGGCTAGAACTCCAACCAATGGTTCTTTTGGAGACACTTGGTGGCTTGGTAGGTATTAACCTACCTTCTGAGCCCAGGGCTGCTTGTCCTTGCCTCAGGACCTCATAAGAAGGTGAAACAGCTCAGGAGAGAAGATGTTCAGATCTACACAGAGGTAAAAGGTACAGGAAGTTAAAGAGGTTGGCACTGACAATTGATTCACATTCAGGGCCTCTGTTACATGTCACTTGTAGGTCAGAGGTAAGATAAAACAGAATAGAACTTTCATTCAAAGAGCAGGAGGAAGTCAGCTCCAGAGGCAGAGCTGACTCTTAGAAGTGGCCCAGACTCACTAGAGTCCGGTCACTTAGTCATTAGATGTTTATTGTCTGTTGCATCCCAGACTTGACTGGGCACTGGGAAGATCACGATGAATCCTACCCACAGCATTAGACCATCGATAGAAAAAAATGAGCAAGATAATTTGGGCAGTGATAGACACTAGGAAGAAAGCTGGACAGAGAAGGGAGGGAAGGGATTGAAGGGGGCTGCAGCAGTCCATGCTATCAAGGGAAACATCTTTGGAGAAAGTACATAAAGAGTGCTGAGTCTTGACTGTGAGAAATGGGCAGCCATCTGAAGATATGGGGGAGGTAAATTCTAGGAAGAGAGAAGAGCAAAGCCAAAGGCCCTTGGGCAACAACGGCTCCATGTATTTTAAAAACAGAAAGGCAACCAGGTGGCCTGAAAGAAATTTAACAAGGGAGTGAAAGGAAGGAGAAAAAGCTGGAGAGTTAGGAAGGGCTAGATCCTAGTGATCTTGTAACTACAGGAGAGAGTTAGATTTTTATCCTAAATGAGTTGGAAGCAGGAGAGTGACACCATCTAATTAACTCCCCCTTTGGGGATTGAACACGGACTTGCATATACTAGGCAAATGTACTTTTAAACGACATCCTCAACCCTTCTCAAAACTTTTTATTTTGAGACAGTCTCACTAAGGTGCCCAGGCTGGTCTCAAATTGTGATCCTCCTGCTTCAGTCACCCAAATAACTGGAATTACAGGTCTGTGCCATCGTGACTGGTTCCAATTAACATTTTAAAAGTTTTACTTCTGTGTGGAGAATGGATTGCAGAAGGCAGAACAGCAGTAGGAAGACCACTGAGGAGGCTTTAGGTAAGAAAACGGGCGACCACATAATTTGCCATCCAAACTGGGACACCGCGAGTAAACAGGGGTGCTACATCAACTAAGCAGGAACAACAGGCAT
Source organism: Dinomys branickii (assembly GCA_004027595.1). Lineage (NCBI taxonomy): Eukaryota > Metazoa > Chordata > Mammalia > Rodentia > Dinomyidae > Dinomys > Dinomys branickii. The sequence goes on from PVLD010006745.1 coordinate 52,611, forward strand.
CACCGTGATGACCTCAGGCAGAGTGGAACAGATGGACACTGGATATGAGAGGCTAGAGCAGTAGTTCTCAAGGTGTGGTTCCTGGAGCAACAGAATCAGCATCACCTGGGAATTTATTAGACATGCAAGTTCTCAGGCTCCACTCCAGAACTGCTCCATCAGAAATGGGATAGGCCCAGGCCCAGCAGGGATTGCTTGGTGTGTGTTGGGGCGGGGGGGGGGGGGGGGGGGGGGGGGGGGGGGGGGGAGTAGGGGTGCTGGAGATGGAACTCAAGTGTCTCACACATGCTAGGCTTAAGCTGCTAGACTGCCAGTCTATGCCATAGTAGGTATTTTAACAAATCCTTCAGTAAATTCTGATGCGGGCTGAAGTTTGAGAACCACTGGACTAGAGTGACAGTGGTGTAGGGGAAGAGCTGTGGCCAGGCGTTTCTGAAGGAAATTCGTATCTGGAATGAGCTCCTTGGTTTTGATTTGGGCAATCTGAGTATGTGGTATTCTTTGCTACACTGCGCAAAACTAAGGAGGAAAAAATGGGTTTTGTGAAGGAATTAAGCTGCAGATATGTGAAGTCAACAGTGCAGAAATAGGCCTTTTTTCACTGGGCTACCTCTCAGAATGAGGAAATAGTTCTACCAGTCAGAGCGAGAGACTCACAGCATGGCCCAAGCTTAGTAGTCAGTTTCCTTCTTAGGAGGCCCCAGTTTTAGAGATGAGATTTTTCCCAGTAAGGTTTCTCTACCTGACAGTTCAAGTCATGGCCCAAGAATGACTGCGGAGGAAAAGCTGAATACCAACCCCCAAGCTAAGTCATACTCACTGGCTGCTCAGGTGAAAACACTTTATGAAGATAAAAAGGAGATGCTTTCAGCCAGGGAATCAAAGGCTGGGCCCTGACTTGGGAGCTCCTCTTTTGGGTGACCCTAAGAGTTGCTACTTACAGAGCTAATTGCAGTCTACTCATGTACCCAGTGATCAAGGGGGCACTGTCAGAGGCAGCTCAACAGGTTTTAGCAGTTCTGCTAAAGCAGTCTGATTCAGACAAGAGCTCCCAACTCCAAGAAGTCACCTTTCTATGTGGCGCCAGACTTCTGGCATGGTGGCTCACGCATGAACATTCGGATTTCGTTTATCATACTATTGCAGCACCCACAGGGAGCAGCAAGCCCTTCTTCCTGAGCCTGCTGGCATGGGATGCACACCGTCTGTGACACCCTGACAGTACATGGATGAAAGACAGAGTATGTGAACACTGTTCTTCTAGTCGTGCTAAGCACAGGTAGAAGCCAGAGAGGGATAGATAAGTTAAGTTCTAAACTAGGAATTTTTAACCTTGGAGTTAAGAGGTCTGTGAAGCAGCAGAAAGAGCCCCAAGCTTTTGTCAGATTTTCACACCTAAGACTCTAGAATTTAAAATTAAAAACCTTTTACTTTAGGAAGCAGTGGTTCTCACACTTTACCCTGCATCAGAATTACCTGGTGGGCTCATTACAACAGGGATTGCTGGGCCCCAGACCCAGAATTGAGATTAGGTAGATCTGGGGTTGGGTTCAAGAATATGTATTTCCAACAATTTCCAGGGGAAAGCTATTACTCTTGGTTCAGGGTCCATACTTTTAGAACCATGCTTTAGAGGATACAACAAATCATGAAGGGTTCAAATTCAAATTATGATCTTCCCTTTTCAGACAAGAGTTCTAACAGATGTCACAGCCCTCTAAAGCATCCCTAAATCCTGAGGAATTTGAGATTTTATTTTTGGCCGAAGCATTTAGAGTGAGACTCTAGACCTCTCCTTGAAGGTCATGAAACATCTGGGAAATAACATTTTAGAGGGTACAAGAAAATGCCTCCAGAAACTTAAAAAGCCCAAGCAAAACTCCGCTGGAAACTACACAATGGATTCTAGCTGATCTGATTAGTAGGCCAACTGTTGTTGAATAGTAAGGTTTGGAGAATCTGGCAACACCAGATTCTCTCCTACTACAGCCTGCCTCCTGACCCTTGCTGTTGAGTTGACATCTAAAGCCACATGGGATTAGACAGGTCTGCTGTAAGGAAGAAAAAGTATTTGCAAGGGGTTAGTATCTGGGAAAGAGGAGAAGGAAACTGACAACTCAATGAGACAAAGTTCAGGACCCTCATTCATGGAACCTTTTGTTCAGGTCATTGGCAGGAATAGTACTCAGGGCCACACTTACTTTAAGCAAGAGCACTAAACAGAGCCATTTAATAGTTTAATTCAGACCTTCTCTGAGTAAGTCATTCCCCCTTGAAACAGAGGAAGAAATGAAAAGGTGGATTCATTTATGAATCAACTTCCAGAATAGGAAATATGGCTTTTGAGCTATGCAGAGGAGCTCTCCGCTGTATAAGCAATATTGGTTGTACTGTCCTGCTAAATGTCCATGAGGGCCCAGGTGTGGTAGTGCACACCCATAATCCCAGAACTCTAGAAACTAAGGCAGGAGGATTGCTGTGGGTTCAAGGCCAGCCTGGACTACTTAGCAGGTATAAGGCCTTGCTGAACAAGACCCTGTCTCAAACCCAACCCAACCCAACCAGACCAGACTAGACCATAAATAAACCATGAGGTAAGGTAATGTCAAAGGAAATGTTACATATTAGGGAATGTGGAGGTAGAACCTCATAGGGCAGCTAGTTAGTAAGGGTAACTGAGATCACAGACATGCTTTGACATCAGCCTATCTGGACTTTGAATTCTGACTGTAGAGCACTGGGCATGTTAATTTTTCTGTACCTTCCCTTACTGTTCTCATCTGTAAAATGGGGGCAATATTAGTGCTTATCTTATAGGGTTGCAGTAAGAATGAAATGACTTTTTTTTTTGGTACCGGGAATTGAACTCAGGACCTTGTGCTTGCCAAGCAAGGCACTGTGCCGCTGAACTACATCCTTAGCCCAAGAATGAAATGAAATCATCTACGTAAAATGCTCAGCTTTAGGCTTTGAGTATTTTAAGCATTTAATGTTAAAAAAATTGGTGAGTTCAGAAAAATTTAGGATGGTGGCACCCTTTGTACCACTGCCAATCTCAATGGGAGGTTTGCTGAATTCTGTGGTGTAAGTCCAGCAGGATGGGACAGACAGGATGCCAAAGATATGGGATTAATTGAATCACCCTGCTGGCTATATGCTGGGGATATCCTATTCTTCTAAACATTGCAATATTCAGTGAATCTGTTTGTGACATTCCTTCACTGCCAATCTAAGTATCTAATTGTTTGGTCTGAACAAATCAGAGTGAGTGAAAATCAATGTTGGTGGGAAAACTAGAGATTTACAAGGTTAAGGTGGAATTCCCATTTTCAGGAAGAAAATGTGGCTCTCTCTCCTTAAGTTCCAGAAATGTAGTGCAACATCCAGAAGTGAGTGGTGGAGGTATGTGCAGGCCTTGAGGAGAGCTAGCAGTCTTGATACTGAAAAGGAGGGATCCCTTTCCTCTGATCCTAAAAGAGCAGAAATTCTCTCAAAACCCAGTATCTCAAATGAAAAAGTCCTATTTGCTTAGAAAGCAACTGTTACTGGAACGAGCAACAAAGAGATTTCTAAAAACCATGCAAAAGTGCCAAAATACATTACATACCACATGGTCAAATAAAGGTTTACATCCACCGGAGGTGGGAGTAGGAAAAGATTGCCAATTATATCATGTTAGAAAAGGAGTACTAAAGAAAAGTGATTAACAGTTCATGAACATGTTACATGGGGACCCTTTCTTGAGCAGCCTCCTGGCCCTAGTAGCCTTGCCTTGTATTCACACTGATCTCACGTCCGGGACATTCCCCTTGCGGCCCTGTGCAGGACCTCACCTCAATACCTCTTGCTCTCAACGCTGACCTGTTTGGAATCTTTACAACATGAAGGCCACAGGACAGTTACAAATGGGCTTGGTCCCTGGCTTTTCACTCCCATACATTTACTGGAAGCAAATTTTGGCTAATTTTTTCGTTACATGCTCATGTTCTTCACAACATTCCTCTCAGATTGGGACCCAGGGATCTATCTTACCCCACCTTGAGGAGAGGGCAGAATCTGGCCTCTTTTCAGAAAGCACTCAACTGTCTTCTTTGTGATCCTAAAATCACAAGCACCACAGAACTTAAGGAAAACTAGTTTCTTAGGCATGCCACCTACCTCTCCAAAACAGTGGCACCCTTGGAATTTTTTAATACTAGGAGTTAAACCCGGGGCCTTGTCCTAGGATGAAAGGCATGTACCAGCACCCCCAGCTTGGCTTTAATTTTTGATAGTAAAATTTCTTCATTGTTTTTATGACCTGGTAGTTGTCAAGTGTGACAATTATTCCAATCCCATTGTTCTTTATAAACAGGTGCTATTTTAGCAAGAAAACCAACAAAACAGTAATTTCAATAACAGATTCTCTTAGGATTCATCTAGGGAAGTCTGAAACTCTAATACTATGAATGATGCATCAATTTTTAGAATATAATGATTGTCATGTATATTTAAATAACCCTGGAAGTTCTGCCACAGTAAGATTTTTGCCAGGAACCGTGGAGACCTACTTATTCTCAGCCTTCCTTATACCTAGCCTGAAAGTAAGTAAAAGCATCAAAAATGGTAAAATGGAGCAAGCTACGGTAAAACATCAAATTCAGCTGGGTGTGGGTGCACACCTCTAATCTCAGCACCTGGGAGGCTTAGGCCAGAGGATCTGAGAGTTCGAGGCTATCCTGGGCTACTCAGTGAATTCAAGGTCAGTCTGCTCTACAAAGCATCTGTTTCAAAAACAAGTAACTTCAAACTCTACTTCTCGCAGTTGATGAAAATATGTATCTGAGTTCTTTATTAGTTTTTTAATTTAAAATGTGAAGTAGTTCTTTTCAGTTAATCTACTCTTCCAGGAGTTTCCAGTGAAACTATCCTGACAAAGCCAGGAATGCTGGTGCACCCTTGTAATCCCAGCACTTGGGAGGGTGAGGCAGAAGGATTGCTGTGAGTTTGGGGCCGATCTGGGCTATCTAGTGAGTTCAAGGCCAGTCTGAACTTGTATAGTGAGACCCTGTCTCAAGAAACAAACAAACAAAAATATCCTGAAGGACCATCCTCTTGCCATGATTTTTAAGAGGTTTTGTTTGTTTGTTTCTTTTGGTGATGGGGTTTGAATCCAGGACCTGAAGCATGCTAAGCAAGTACTCTGCCACTGAGCTATAATCCCAGGCCCAAGGGATCTTATTTTAAAGCACAACTTCTATTTTCTGTAGAGGATTCTATCTCTTGTGATGGACTCATCTGTTAACCTTTTTTACTACCCCAAATCAACATCAAATTTAAAATGACAGGAAACAGAAAACCTTCCCTAGGAAATAACATGATCTATAGGAAAATTTTTTACTTCTCCAGTTTGATGGCTTCATTAACTCTTGCACCATCAGAGAAAACAGACTCAAGAAGCCAGACAGGGAGCTATTCATGTAAAATCTTGAAAATAAACAAATCTGTTTTAATCAAATAGAAAATAGAAATCTTACAGCTTGAAACAACTTAATGCCACAGCCAATTAATGATTATAATGAGCAAGTAGTAGTATACCTGCTGCCTAGTTCTAAAAGCAGTTTTCATTAAAAATAAAAATCAAAGAGCCACCCGACCACTCCCCCCAAAAGCACTGAAACAAAAGACTGATCTGTTTATATAGTCACATGAAAAATAAACATCTTTATTTTTTTGCCTACTTTATTTCATTTTTTCAAATAAAATTTAAATCTGTACAAAGTATACTGTTACAGTATATATTTTGTAAGAATCAATGCCTAAAAGAATCACAATACTTCAATAAGCAGTACAGCAGACCTCGCTAGTTTCAGCTTTGATATTGAACAAACTCAAGCCGGCTGATGCACAACACGTTTGCTTGGTTTCCACATGGTGAGTTCCCAGCACTGAGATGGGAGAACATGACAGCAAATATGGTTATATTACAGCCAACACACTGCGCTTCTTCATGTGATAATAACTGCACATATTTAATACAGAACGCTCAAATTTACTTTTAAAATTGCATTTGCTTATTTTTTAGTTGGCAAAATTCAACATTCTTGAATGGGGTCCCCAAACAGTGCAAATTAATGATATTCTACTATATATTGGCACATCTCCAATAAGGATTAACTTGTAAACTCAAAGAATATCAACAACTTTGTCTTAAATTTTAACTAATGTACATCTGGTCCATTTAACCAAAGTCATTTTGGAAAGATATTAAAGAACAATTCTGTTCCTGAAAGGATATTGTTTTCACCATTCTATAGAGAGGATAAACTTTTAAATTGTCATTAAAATGTTTTACTATAAAAATTTTACAAACTTGATTAGAAATTTCAAGATGATGATTCACAGCAGACAAATACAGTTTATATTCCAACAATACCTACTCTTAGACGTTCAAATTGAGCACAATCATGTCAGCTGTGTTAACTAAAATTCTGAACAGTGTACTAAATTTGTAAGTGGTGCTGGGTCTAGCAAGTGTAAATACACAGTATATTTCAATGAAAAGAATTGTCTTCTTTATACTTTATTTGTTTTCCCATAAGGAAACATTAATGTTTACATTCTTTAATAAAGTTAATCTTACATCAGAATATAACTTAATACTGTCAGCAACAGGGACCACACACAGTAAATAAGAAGCACATTTAAAATAGGTCTGAATTCACATAGATTAACATTTGTTGGTTAATAAAATATTGACAGTATTACAATCTTACAATATTTACAGTAAGAAAAATCTAGAGTAATATATACCTTTCACAGCAGATTCCTTTTTAAAAATTTCTTCCAGTTTGGGATTGTGTATACACGAAAAGCTCAAAATAAAGCAACTCTGTAATATAATCTTAAAATAATGGCTACTAGGGGGAAATTCTATCACAACCATTGAAAATAATGGTGACTTCTCACGGAGTCTGTGGCATCTGAGAACCTAGTTAATTAACCAAAGTCTTGCTCAAACCAGCCTCAGTTACCCAGATTAAAGCTGCAGAACTCCGGCCTTCCCTGACCGCTGAAAACCCAACAGATTTCCTCATCGTGCTATAAGAAAAGAGGGAAAATTGGTTTCAGCTCATACCTCATGGCTGGAAGCCTCCGGCCAGTGCATATTCCCTAAATTATGCTAAAAGAGGGCCAATTTCATTCCCTCAGCATCACAAGAGTCAATCCTCCAATCACAGTGCATCCTGACACCAAGCTCATTTATCCCTCAACCTTTGTGCATGGGGATAAGGCATGAATTTGGCCCATATAATACACACCAGTATCTTAGAGACTTGGGACCAGGGCAAAGAAACAGACTAGTGTAGTTTGCATTGAGATCAACAGGAAAAATGGGAAGTGATGCACATTTCCAATTAGAATGACAAGAAGACCCACATCCCTAAACTGGAACTTGGCCAGGGCATCAGAGTTAGCACCCCCTCTCTGAGTACCACAAGCAATTCGCATGTGTGCTCTAGGCCTCTACTAAGAAAGAGCATCTATGTGAAGTAACACAGTATGGGACATTAGTTCAGTGATGACTCCCAAGAACGCAGATACAATTCTTGAATCTGGGGCTGTCTACAGCACCTGAGGTCAATCATCCGAGCTGTGATCTGTCCCAACCCTGCTTACCTTATCTGATGGGCACAGAGCACTCAGGGATACGGCTGCTGGCTACTTTGGACTCTAGATCTCACAGGTAATCAACAGGTATCTGGGATTGAATTAGCAAACTGTACCATGGCTCCTTAAACAGACACTGTCAGGTTTGAAATCATGTCAAGCATGAATCTTCACTGTCAGGTCAGAAATCCAAGTGGGAATCTTCCCACATCAGCCAAGGTTATTTTGTCAAAACCTTAGAGGAGTTGGACAGTTTTTCACGTTGCAAGTGATTAGTGTACTTATTTCAGTCAAGCTGGATTGATGAACCAGACTGATCTATTTAGTTTTGTTTTTGACTCTTACATATGTGCTAACCCAAAGCTGTTGTATTTTGGGTTAAATACACTGACAGAGAAAATTCAAACAACAAAAGTTTCAGCAAACTTCTGTGGCATATTCGTTTTGGAAGTCAATGCAAGATCTAAGGTATTTCTACCCAACAAGGTCTGTTTAAGTGTTTAATGTTACTTCCTTTTTGGTCCTATACAGAATGCTATGACTTCTATATAGGTCTGAATGCTGCTCCATGTAGATTCTTTCTGTATATCTAAAAATATATACTTCTCAGTAGTTCAATACATAGTTAATCTTCCCACAGAGGAAGATTTTTGTAATCACATGTTGCAAAGTAGAAAAACATCTCCTTTCTAAGAAAGGAAATATACTTTCCTATTGTACACTTTTGAATAAGCCCAAAGGCATGCACCAAAAATCATTATTAAAACTAACACATGCACTAAAATGACGTAGAGTTAGACTTAAAGTGCTGCTTCTTGATTTTTAAATTTGACTAAATTTGACATTTTGTCATCGTTGACTCAGATCCCCCACCCCACCCCCATCCCATGGCATCAAGAAAGTCAAAAGTATGCATAAATCTTTGAACGATCCTTTACATGGGGAAAATAATGGATATATCAACTATCCTATTTATAAACTGGATTCCCAGTTTCAAATAAAATCAATATTTACTGGTAAAAATTGTCAAAGCTAATTTACCCAAACAAATATTTCTAGTAAATAATGTTCTACATAGAGAATAATTTACTTTGGTTTTATGCACCTTCTCAAAAATAATACTAGTGTCCCATACATACATCACCATACTGATGTGTTCCAGCAGTTGTAAGGCAAATCTTTTTTCCCTAGTGACATCTTGTTTCCCAATAGACAAAACTAAAATCTTTTGGTGAGGAAGGGGTTAAGATAATGGCTAACCCCTTGGCATCCTGAGCGTTGTGGTTTATCAAACTCTACCCTGGTAGAAGTTGTCAGGCACCCTGACCCCTGCCTTGAACCAAAAATGGCTCCCATATCTAGAGATGCCCTGACTCCTTTTAAGTAGCTCTCAGAACTTTACTTCTTTTTTCTTTCTGTCTGGATGTTAGAACATCTAACAAAGCTGGTTGCAATGTCACATTTTGCTAGTAGGGGCCACCATCTAATAATTGCAATATGAAATGTTTTTGCCAATAGTTCCTACTTTTATCATATGTCTGCATTAAAATTTTCTCTATAGAGTTTACTTGGAGCATAGGTCCTTGACTTAGGTTTCAGAAGATATGTGATGCCCCTGAGGTTGTATGCAAAATTATCCGTGCATGTGCATTTTTTTTTCCTGGAGAGAGGGTCCATCAACTTTTGTCAGATTATCAAAGGTATCTATGATCCCCAAAAAGGGTTATAGGGACTTAGAGGGATACCCGTAATTCACTGTATACCATGACTGGAAACTAGGAGCAGAAAATGAAAAACAGCCTCCAAAAAGAGTTGAGGGAGGCAATGTTAATCTCTCTCCTTATTCATATTTGGGAATTATTACTTCAAAATAGGAAAATAATTAAACTGGTTAAACTCCATTTAAAAATAAAGCCACTTTCTAAAATTCTTTCATTTTCCATATGTGGTAAGTTTAGTTTCCAAGAAAAAGTTTGGAGACTGAGTTTCCCTCTTTTCCTAAAGGAAATTCATAGATATAATACTGAATATCATCCACATTTAAAGACCTGACAACACAAAAATTAGGTAACTCTAATGATGTGAGCCTTTAACTTGTGGTTTGTACAGGATTATGTAGAGTTAAATCCACATTTGTTAACCTTTATACCCCAAAATTGGTTCATAGTTACATAACTACAATTCCACTAGATAAACCCTCTAGACAATGGAAGTTAAAATTTCTAGTCAAATTAAAAACAAAGCTGTGGGTTCCACAACAGAATCTGGCCACAAACATTCACACCATGTTATAGAGGACATTCTCATTTTAAATACACCATCAAATTTTCAACAAAGTTTTCAAATGTAAGATCCAGAATGGCTAGCAAAACATGCTGAGAGGAGTATGTCAAGAATTAAAACACCTCCCTTCTCCCCAGAAACATATTCAGGCATTCTGAAAATAAGCCATAACTGAAAGAGGCCTCTCACTTGTTGGTTTTAAGTATGTAAAAATTATGGGGAAAGGAATATTAAATGAAATAGCTAAATAACTTACAAAAGCCAAATTTTAGCCAAAAACACATCTCTCTGTTCTACCGACAAAATTATTGTCAAATCTTCTCTTTTTTGTAATTATGAACACTGTGTTATACAATCTCACTAAGAAAAAAAAATATGCTTACAGGTACACTTTTTGTTCTTTTCTTTAACGTTTTAAGACTGTCTTGGTTCTCTTATCCCTTACTGCACCCCCCCTCAAAACATGAGTCAATCCTGAATTCCAAAAAGCAATAGTCATTTAATCAATTATTTTAATACCAATTATATCACACAGACCATGAGGAAACTATAGGAACATCACGGAAAACTATATGAAAGAGGCAGATGCTACTTGCCACCTACTTCACTTCCAGTTTTTTAGGCATGTATCCAGTAAGACTCAGGTCTCACTGACTAAAGTGGAAACAGACCAACACTCCAAAACCAGGCTATCTGAGGCTGGATGTTAGATCTCAAAGATAAAGTTATCCTAAGCTTTCATTTAAAACATTCAATAAAGATCACATTTACAAAGGATTTTATTGTCAAATCAAGGGCCTTATTAAAATATTTATCAAAACAAATTTCTGTATTACATAGCTAAGACTAAATATTTTCTTAGTTTTAAAAAGTATATTTAATTGCATATACATTTCGCTTTAGGAGGGATATTGAAAACATAATTCTGCAAGAAATTAGAAAAGACTAGAAACAAAAGTGAAAGTGACTAGTCTTAACTTTCAAAAAATCAAGTGCAAAGATAAATAGTGCAAACAATGAAAAATAGAAATTTTATAGGCAACTTTTCATAGTTCTCTCCTACTTTCACATACTGACAACTTTATAAACCCTAACAACTATGCAGCATGGAAATGGGCTATCATTTATTTCCACTGACTAGACACAAGGAAGCCTTTCAAAGACTTGTCTCACAGTTATTTAAATCACTGGTTCTTGACACAGGTTTGAGAATTCACTTCTTCTTAAGCCAATTCCTAAGGGAGGGGCTACTTAAGAAGGCTCTGCACTGACTTAAGTTATAGTATGTTACTGTATAATTTAAAATGTGACACACAATAAATGTGAAAATTATACTAAGCACTAACTCTATAAAATAAGCAATATAAAAAAATCCTCCTATTGTGAATGAAGTTGAAATGTGTAAGAACGGAAAATTACCTTCCAAGTACAAAATCAGAACCTCTTTTGGGGAGCTATTTTTAAAGATTTTTATAATGAATGTACAGAGATCTTATTAAAACGGAACTTGAAAATATTATCAAAGTCAATGGGAATAATTCATACTAAATTTGCCAACAAAGAGTTAATCCAAATATATCTTACTTATGTAACTTTAAAAAATATTACAGCAATTCTTTATCTTAAATAATTTAAAATACTCCTGGGACTATGGGGACAGAATATTAAATGGTCATCTCACTCTATAGAAGAACAAAAGAACCTCCGAGATATACTAAATTATATAATTAACATCTGCCACCACCAACAAACTCTTGGGAAGCCTACAATTTTAAAGTAAGAGAAATGGTGGAAAAACAAACAGAAACATGAACTTAAGGGATATATCATCTAATTTCAGAAATATAGTATTATGAAGACATCAGAAAGTTCACAATATCAAATGGTTGCCAAAATTATAAATGTTAAAGGAACAGACAAGATACCTAAAATTACAACTTAGTGGTTTTAGCTGGTACTTCTAAGAAATTAATGTGGACCAAACGCTAGAGTTTATGCAGTAGGATGGCTCTTTGGACACAGATCTAAAAGTAAATAACACTGTGACAAGAGTCCCAGAAAATGTGATCTGTAAAGATAAATATTACTGACAGTTTAAAAATGGTAACTGAAAAAGTTTGAAACTTTTATATCTTTTTTTCAAAATAGTAAGTCCTTAGCACCAACTTGCCATTACTAGAAGAGCTGCCATTCCAATTATGCTATTTAAATTTGTCCCAGACATCTTATCTGTAGAAACAGGTTTGTACAATGCACCATCATCAACATCATCGTCACATCATCATAACCATAACCAGCTTCTGACCAACAGTTTTCTCTCAACCAACAAGGAACCTATTTTCTCCAGCATTACTGAAACCTCCTTAGTAAAGATCAACTTAATTGTTCTTAGCAAACAAGTCTCATACAGATTTCACCTTAGCATCTTTTCCTAATCCAATAAAAATTCCTCCTGATTTACACCCAAACCATTCCCTTATGTACTTCTCATACCTCCGTCCACAAACATTTTAAACAGCTTTCCCCTTCTTGCTTTCAAACTTCCAAACCAATGTCTCAGTTCCCGGAAACTTAAGTAAAAGACACATACTTCTTACTCTCTTCAACTCAAAATTTCTTCACACTAATTTAGATGCTCTTCAAATTGTTGATTTAAATCTTAAGGGGAAAACAGAAAAAACTGCCCAATTACCTCATAATATAGAAATCTCTGTGGATCATCTGTTAGTTATGTTCTAAGGCAGGAGTCAGCAATTTCTTTACTTCTTTCTGAAGTGGGTAAGCTTGAGTGCCACTGGCAGGCCTATGACAAGAAGAATAAAGAAGAAAACGAAAGAAACAAGGAAAAAGGCTAGGAGAAGCAAGATGTCAGAAATATAAAATAAATGGTAGCTTAAAGCCGCCAACACAACTAATTGCACTGGAAATTGCCAATCCACTCCAGCTGACTAGGGAGGTTGACCGACCTCAATATAAGTTTAATAAATTATTACCTGATGGTCATCACTGTTTGAGCTAGTGAAGGTGACTAGAAGCCACCAATGCCATACCTTTAACTGCCACTTTAACACAACACGTTTTCTTACATCTTCCTAGAAACCTTCTGGTTAATATATCTTAGATCAAAATACATACTAGCAAGAGTATTTCCACATTTTTCACAAATCTAGAATAGAAGGTCTTGGTTCTTAAACTTGGAAGCCTCCTGATTATTAAAGTAGACCCTAAATAAAAATAATTTTTTCATAAAGTGTTACAAAAATTTAATCAGTAAATCACTGGTAATCATCAAAATGTTTATTAAAGCACAAAAATCTTGTGACTCCAAATTCAATGAATTATTTCTGATCCATAAAACTTTTACATAGACAATCACCACCATGTTTCTACCTATCAATAAGACAATGTACCACAAAAGCAAAGGATGTCAGGCAAAAGAAACAATAAATACCGAATGTAATATGGATATAAAATAAAATATTGAATGTGTAGCTATGAAATTGTTTCAAAAATGCTTTTACTAAGTGACCTTTGCCATACTCAGCTTTCCTAAAGAAAAAAACTGTCTATATCATTTAACATCAAAATCTGGTGGTCAGTTTGGCAGATGAAAGATGACAAAGTCTTGGCTTGGAACCTATCACATTTTCCACATTTCACCTGGTTTTTCTTGCATCTTGAAATTCTACCTGACTCAGACTAGTGCTAGTCTAGATCATCTTCACTTAGCCCATATTAATGAAATTTTCATTTTAAAAAAAAGCCAAATGGCCTAGGCCTTAAATTTGGGTTTTGCTTTAGAATAAAATAATTTCTTAAATATTAAAATCAGTTTTTCTTAAAAGTACATTGCAAAGTCTGCCAAGATGATTCTATGGTAATTAATACTGCTGGGTGGAAACAGTAATTTTAATAGTAATGATCACTTTAGTTTTATAGTGTTTTTCATTACAAGTAGCCTAAATCTGATTAATATACAATGAAGAAAATAGAAATATATGACTTAAATTGATAAAATTTAAGACAATTTTGCAAACAACTTTGGTGAATTTGCTTAAGCAATTCCAAAAAATTCTCTCTATCCCACTCATGACTATATATTTCTAAACTATTATGACATTCCAAGTTAGGGATAATCAAGTATAAATGTTATACTCAGAGTCATCATCATTTCAAATTTAAGTTGCTAAAGGTGCCCTTGTTTTAGCATTCTTTTATATAGAAAACAAGATTTCACTCTGACATTCAAAAGACTTTTAAAGAGGAAGAAAGTCATTAGACTTAGTATCTCATTTTATGGGGAAGAAAATCTTACAAGTACGTTCACATGTTTAAATGAAATTGTGGAACTACGAAAGCTACCACAGCAACAATTCAAAAATCCCCATTCTAAAGTCATCTGGAAATGTGTGTGTATGTAATACAACATGAAAAAAAATGTGTAGGAATACTGTAGAAGAGAGGGTAAGCCATGTATGGGAGATAAAAATAATAATGCTCACGGTGGGGTCACCATCACTGGTAGATAAACTAAAATGTCATGAAAGACAAATGTGTCAGTTTGGAAAGTTTCACAGTGCCAAAACACAGAATGTTAAAGCACAGAAACAAAAATGAATGAAATAACCGCTCCAAACATCAAGTCCCATAAGAAACCAGGAAGAAAATAGTTGGCATGGCATCTTTTAAGAATATACAGTATTCTTAACTGACTTATAAATGATATAAAGTGCTTGGGCCATCCTACCCACCCAAATTCTCACTAGCAACAGATTTATCTTTCCCCCTCCCCTCCACCCAAATTTAGTTCCATTTTTCTGCAGAAAAAGTATAGCATCCCTACGTTAATAAGAAATGAAAACAGTGAGTACAACTGATATAGATCCATTGACTTTTATTACAAATGTACTTGATCACTTGGCTTCAAAAAGTTTAAAATCAATACCCTATTTTCTGTATGCCAGTACAAAGCAAACTGTTTTACAAATTAAATACCTAAAAATTTGACAAAAATATTAAAATTTGATGAAAAACAATTATAAAAATCCTTAATCTCTCTCTTCAAAAAGGAGGCAGTCTTCCAAGTCTTATTATACAACAGTAATAATATTCACCATTTTGAGAATAGGTAGCTAAATTATATTTTTCTGTCAGCATAAAAAACTCTTAAACTAATAGATTTTATTTGTATATGCTCCAGTTAAGTTTGTGAATGCCATCTGATTGCAATATAGTCAACTATCTTTAATTGAACTCTAATTTACACGTATTTAATAATTTGCATAGTTTGAAAGGGGTAAAGGTTATTCTAAAACTAATTATCATAGGCTATTACAGTGCTATTTTTCAAGGCAATAAGTATTTGCTCTCAAATGAAATTATCTGTCTTAGGCAGGGTTTAAAAATACTAGCAGCTTTCTCCATTACCTGAAAAGTCAAACTGGAATAGTTATCCATCTCTGGATAGGAAGGCCTTAAAAACATAGATACACTTTCCATTTTGAGTCAAATTTCAACAACTGCACAGGACAACTAGAAAGTGAGACTTAAGGGTTTTTAAATTTCCCTGTTGATTTTGGTTTCTACTTTCCATGGCTTTTGAGAAGCTGGAAAACAGTTTGTCTTTCCTGACTATAGCATTGTTTTTCCATTTGGCAAATACGCATCTATCTCCAATCTGTATTTAGTAGAGGAAAAGCCAATATGGCTTTTCTTATGAACTTCCTTTGTTGTCAAAGGCAAGTATAATGATTTCTACAGTTCTGGTTAGTTAACTTTAGCTCCCTCTGTGGCTGGATGACTGCTTCTAACATCAGCATGATAAATAGGAGGTACAAATAAAAAGTAGCTTAACAAAAGATTTGGTGATTTAAAATGAAAAGAAAATCTCACAATGAACAACACCAAACACACACACACACACACACACACACACACGCGCGCGCATTTCAAATCTGGTGGCTGATCTCTGGATTAAATTACTTGACAGTGTCTCTCATTTTAAAGAATGTCAATATTGAAATGCATATTCAAGTTTTCTTTTACTTAGGCAATAACATAGTTTAACCAAGCTCTTGGACCTTAATTATAAGACAGAATAGATAATAAAAATAAGGCATACTCTTCAGGAATTAAGTTTTGTTTGCTTGTTTTTGGCACATTTGATCATACTGTCTTTGATGAATAACACATATGGTCAAATATACCATTTTTTCCAGCATGAGCAGGGTTTACCAACTAGAAAAATAAAAACAAGGAAAAACTCCAACATAAAACACTGAAATATAGAACCTTGGTAAAGTACCGAGCACCTGGGATGGGGGAGGGAGGGGTAAGATGAAGAAGGAAAGCAGAGAAAGAAGGCTAGGAAGATGTTTGGGAGGTAAAATGAGATGCTTTAAAAAAAAAAAAAGAGCAACTTTACAGTCATTGAGTCTTTTCTATGATCACTTCTTAAGTCTTAAAAGATCTGCATGTGGATTTCTTTCTAAATCCACTGATCATAAATCAGACAATGGTTTCAAAATCCTAGTAAGATTGTGTTCAACTGTTATAGTGTAAAGATAATTGCACAATGCATGTGCTTCTTGATCCGGTAGGATTCCAAGCAGAATCTGAAGTCTGTAAGTTAAGAAAGGCTTCACTTTAGGTAACTCTGACCCTAAAGAAAACCTCATGAAAGAACTCACATTTCAAAAAAAGGACACTTTGCCTAAGTTTGCTGTTTTTCTTGACTTGCACTACTTATTGCTGGCTACTATGAAACACTGATCTAGGAGTACTCCAACAACCTGTAGTACAAGACTTTACTTTAAGGAGTTATAGTAAACAAGAGACAAAATCAAAGCAATTCTCTTTCCTAATTAGTAACAGCACAGAGAATGCAATCTTTTCCATATCACAGTTAAAGTACAGTGAACAAAACAGCTCAACAAACCTTAAGACAAAAAAGTGCAGGTTATTAATGTTTACATGCAGTTGATAAGCATTCCAAATGTCACATTATGCACTGTAAAAGCTCAACTTTACTATATGGAAATAAGAAAAATGCACCTTGGGGAAGGGGAAAAGCAATTTAATCATTTCCAGTGATTTTGTAAGTAAAGAAACTCCTAACTACTGTACGGTCACCTCATATTTAACATTGTATGAATATTAAAAGCAAACAATTTAACGGGAAAATGCACAGTACAATGAAAATAGCTTGTTATTCAACACATACAGTAGATCTCAAAAACAAAGACAACACACTCAACCAGGGAGCTTAAAAATATCAAATCAAAACCCAAAGAACCAGCAGAAAAAGAATCCTTCAAAAAGACAACTGTTTCACCTTCCTAGGCCAATGCTTTACAATAAGAGAAGCACCTTCTTCCCACTCCTACAGGTGGAGTCTTCTACATACAGCAGTTAGATCTATATGGCTGGATTTGCCAAGAAACAATTCCATCCCCAGAGCTCTCTGTCAGATAAGATCCAAGATCCTTTTCTTTTTTTTTTTTTTTTTTTTTACCAAAATACTTTCTACAGAATTCCAAACCAAAATGTACTGTTTAAGGCATCTTTTTTATAACATTTTCTCTTCACTCAAAGATGATAGTCATGCAGCAGTTTAATGATAAAAATATATTAATATTTTACTATACAGCAGCAAGAAGTTAGTTGTCAATTAAAAGCACACAAACATCTTTAAATGAAAATCTGTAAAAGACTATCGTTACAAACAATTTCAGTATGGAGGACACCAGCTTGGTAAAGTGCTCTCCTAAGCTTTGCATTTTCATACCCTACACTTTGAATATATGAATTATAGAACATACTTTTGATAGAAGGCTTGTACATTTGGGGAACATAAATACACTTAGCATATAATGTAGCCAGTAATAACTAGCACCACAGCTACATGGAAATCCTTTACATACACCAACTTGGCTCTCACTTTCAAAACAGAACTCAGAATCCATGGCTCAGTAGGACAACTATAATTGTGTTGCTCTGCTTTTTAACAGGTCTACATAAGTTAATAGCACTGGCAAAAAAAAAAAAAAAAAGGATAGCTTCAGACCTCTTACAAGTTTAGGAGACAGTGCTAGTGACCACAAATAGACTCACTACCTGATGTCCAAGTACAGGTTCACTGGAAATTGCTGCACGTTAGTTAAGTTTTTAAAATCTTTCTACATATAATAAAAAAAATATATTATGAACAATACAAGTACATCTCATATACACAATAATAACAAAACACCTACTCAGTCAAAGCAAACAGATGCATAAAAATATTACGGGAGATTTCCTTTTTCTTTCTCTCTCCTTTTCCTTTTTCTATTTGAATAACTTTGGTTCCAACCATAAAAATCACAACTTAGCAAATTTCATTTAAATGCCTTTTTTAATAATTTCTTCATGTTCACAGAAGTTTCACTGACCATTTTTTAAGGTCCAGATGCAATGCATATTGTATAAAAGAGAGCACTTATTGTTTACCTTGCATGAATTAAACCTACGTACCTTTAACTCTACAAACTTCTGCATAACATTTAGACAAAGCTCAGACACACAGCATGCCTAGCCCTCATATATATATACACATCTCTAATCACAGGTATATAGGGTGTCAAATATACTATAATAGCCTCCATGTAAGGTTTGAAATTTGGTAACAAAATGAGAAAAACTAAAAATATTATTTTACGTGTTCTAAAATATCTCTTTTTTGTGCTAAAGTCAAATGTTAGCTCAACATGAAAAGGACTTTTATATAATTCAGCAATATTATAATCTTGACCATTTTGCAAACACTTTTAATAATAGCTTAAACGTGTACAAAAGTTCTTGGTTAATTAGGGAAATAAACACTCAGTTCTTTATATTTTTAATCAAGTAGGAAACAGTTCATATAATGTTATTACTTTTTGTATTTTTTTTTGTTTTTGTTTTTAGCAGCTGCTTACTGTTTCATATGGTGGATAAAGTGGACAACATCCAGCGCTGGGTGGCAAGTCACGAAGAGAAACTGTCAGTTGGTGGAGGTTCTGTGGGTGGTGCGCCCTTGGAGTTAACAGTTATTATTTTTTTTTACTTTTTATTCTCTTTCTTTACAGTATATTTTCTCTGTGTCTGGCTGTGTGTGTGTATGCGTGTGTGTGTGTGTGAGTGTGTTTTCATTCAGTTTGATCAATCTTCTTCCCCTTCTTCCTCACCCTGCAGTAGCAGAGTGGCAGCAGCAGTCTCCTCCTGCTGCTGCTGCTGCTGCTGGTGCAGCTGCTCACAGGCAGCCCGCTTCTCCCTCTGCTTCTCTTGAATCTTCTTCATCTCCTCCGAGTACTTGCAGAAGGTGTGACCGAACTTGGCCCACACCTTGTAGGGCACGGTGATGGAGTTGCGGTAGGTGGGCTTCACCTCGCTCACTCGCATAAACACGCCGTACTTGTTGGAGCCCACATCGAAGAAGAAGCGCTTGTTGTCCACAGTCAAGGAGGTGCCCTCGGGCAGCTCGGCCGGCTCCTCCTCCACTCCGTAGTCGTCGATGAGCTTGGCCAGAGCGTCGCGGAACTCGATGAGCCCCTGCGCGGGCAGCGCAATGGTCTGGCCCTGCGTGGAACCCAGGCCCGGCCCCCGGTTGACCGTCTGGCGGATGCGCAGGAAGCGGCCGCGCTGGTTTTCCTTGAGATCCATGTAGTACTTGCGGTTCTCACGCACCAGGAACTCGCTCTTAAGCGCCCGGCGCGGCTCGTCCTGCGCCTGGGCCAGGTCGGGCGGCTGGCTGGGGCCCAGCTGCGCGTAGTGCTCTATGAAGTCGCCCAGGTAGTCGCGGAACTCCACGGCCACTGACATAGAGAGAGTGAGGCGGCTCTTATTGCCGCCCGCGCCCACCTCAGCGATCTTGAGGAAGCGGCCCTTGGCGTTCTGCTTCACGTCCAGGTAGAAGCGCTTGTTCTGGATGTCCACCCGCTTGGAGGCCAGCTCCTGCGTCTCGTGCTGCAGCCCCCCCGGGGCCCCGCCGCCGCCGCCGCCGCCGCTGCCGCCGCCCCCGCCGCCGCCGCCGCCCCCGCCGGAGCCCGCGCCCGAGCCCGGGTGCCCCAGGGAGCCGCCTGAGCCCAGCGCCGCACCACCCTGCTCGCTGCCGCTGTCTCTGTCCGCCATGATGCTGCGCTCCGCCGCCGCCGCGCCGCCGCCGCCTGCCGCTCCGCCCGCCGCCTCAGTCGCCTCAGCCGCCGCTGCTTTCCCTCCCCGGCTCCGCCTGCTGCCGCCGCAACCCCCACAGCCAGTCAGCCACTCTCGCGAGATCTGCGGGAGAGACGAGACAGACGAGACCCGGTAACAGGGCACTGACTCCCCAGTACAGTAGCAGGGCGCCCTACTGTACGCGCCCACCCGCCCGCCAGCACGTGATCTGCGCCCCCTCCCCGATGCCAGCCCCTCGTCCGCTCTCCCGCCCGCCCGCCAGGCGGCGCCCACCCGCCGGCCCTCACCCTACACCCCTGGCTGGGGGTGGGGAGGGAGCAGGACGAGCCGCGTCGCAACTCTGCTGCCGCCACTATGCCACCACCAGCAGCACTGTGGCTATCGCTGCTGGCCAGACCCTAAGAGGCCATGGCCCGGGGAGTTGGGGGACTGGGGTGAGAAGGGGGTTGCCATACTAAGCCCAGGGAGGGCTGGGCTCTGCTTTCCGGTGACCCCCAAAGAGAGGATGTAGGGGGAGGGGCCTGCGCAGCGCAGCAGAGCCAGCCGCAGAGAGGGGACACCGAGTCACTGCCACCCCTCCCATGCGGGCCTCAGCCAAACCCGGACCCAAACCCAGACAGGCCTGCCTGTCACCCAGCTTGGTTGTTTCCTACCGCAGAACCCGGGCCCCCTCGCCGCAGAGGCAGGCGAGGAAAAGGAGGCGGTGCGGTGGTTGTAACCCTTAGCTGCAGCGAGGGCTGCTAGGGATGAGGACTGGGCTCCGGCAGCAGTGGCGCGGAGCAGCAGACACCTAGCCTGTCCCTCCCTTCTCCCTCCCTTTTCTCCCGCCGTTCCCCCTCCCCGCGCACGGCAGCGGCTCTGGCCTCAGATGATCCCGCTCCCCCCTCCACCCAACCGCAGCCCCGCACAGCACAGTCGGGCGGGCGGGCGCACTCACCGGTGGGGGGAGCTGAGGGGAGGACAGTAGCCGCACTAGGGCCTGGGTGCCCGCAGTGCCTATTCTCGTAGGCTCTGCCCTTACTCCCAAACAGTAATCAAAAAGAAACCCCACACTCACCCAAAAACCTGCAACCAGCCCCCTTGGGATCCCAGTTGCCAGCCTGCCTCCCCCTCCTCCTTCTGAGATTTGGGCAAGGGGGGCACCCTGCTCAGGGCAGAGCCCTGCCTGGGTTGCCGGCCAGCTCTGCAGATGAACCAGGCCCCGCTGAGTCTTTAGACCCTAACCCACTAATTCTTTCTCTCTGGATGGACCCAGAATGGAGGAGAAAACCAAGAAGGCTTTCGGAAATTCATGAGCTAAAAATGTCAGGAATTTCCTGGGAAACGCAGTTCCTTACGGGATTCATTAAAGCAGGTTCGCTCGCTTGTCCCTTTTACTTCTCCTCCCAGAAACGTGTTGAGGAGCCCCCCTCCAAGTAAAACATTAAATGGTCGCTGATTTTTATGCAGACAGCTAGGCTACCAACCATTAATTAGCCAATGATTGTTTGGAGGGTGACAGCTAACCGGGATCCTCTGGTAACCGAAGGGAGTTCAGAAGAGGAGGATCAGAAAATCGTTGGTTTCTTTCTTCCTAGACCTGATGCATAATCTAGGGCCTATTTTACAACTTCCAGATAGGTAATGGTAGCTTACACTATGTGGCCCTCAAAGCTGTGGGAAGGCTAAGGCCTATCTCCAGGGGACTCTTGCTAATTCCCCTGTATCCCCCCATCACCTTCCGCAGGGGTCTGAGAGGATTATGCAGGTTTACCTCTGGCTTTCTGATGCATGGATTGCTGATTTCAACCTGAAAGTGCACCTATTCCAGCTGTAGGTTCCACTCCCATTGAACATCTCTCCCTTTTCCCCAAAAGTCAGACTTGTCTCCCCAACTCTTAGCTTCATAAAAAATGATTAAGTTGCCCAAAAGGAGGGAGCAGGGTGCTGATCAAGAAACCAAGAATAATCTAGGGCATAAACTTTGTTAATACCGGAGCCCTCAAAGCCTCTAAAATATCCATTCATTTCTTGGGCAAACCTACCTGTAAGGTATTTACAGCTTCTTTTTTTCTCCTAGCAAATGCCTCATTCTACTCAGCATTAGCTATTTCAGCTTTAGCCTAAAGCTACTTCTCACTAAAGAACCCTGACTACCAAACAGCAAACTGGGTAGTCCAGCAAACCAGCCTCAGAACCAGCCCCTATGTCCAGTAGTCTCTGAAATGGTTCCCTAAAAGGCAGGCTCACTCAGAAAAAAACCCAAGGTTTGGGCCTCAAAAAGAACTTCTTAATTTGGAGGCAACCTCTAGTACCACATATTCAGCCCTTCAGTTCTGAATTTTGCGCACTCCCTCTCCTACTCCAAACTTGTTAGGAAGGATGCACAGGACCTTTGGAGTATTTCCTACCACACAAAAATACATGTGTGAAGCATTGGCTCCTCCAGGCTCATGCAGTAGAGATCAGGACCCTGGATAGACCCCGACTGCTCCAGCAAGGAAAAAGCTGTGTGGCAGGGTCTCTAAAATAGGGCGGAATGTTAGCCTCCCACTGCTAAACTGAGGCTAACATCTAGTACAGTCTGAGCTATGAAGGCTGCCGCCCAATCTTCCAGCGTTTACTTTGTGATGAACCGAAACCCCTGCACCTGGGGATCACACAGGAGCAACAAGGCCAATGTTATTTCAATGAGGGTTTGTGCCTGTTGGTCCCTGCCACTCTTCCGTGCTGATGTTCACCATATCAGGGACAGAAACTGGAAGGTTCAAAACTGCTCACCTTACTGATACAACTTTAATTTCTTACCCCCTTTTGCAAACATTTACATACAGGGGTTCTGAAGCGTTTTCAGTTTGACAGTACCCTGATTTTCTGAGAAAAAGCAACTGCCACCAGGAATTGACTTCTCAGTTCCTCAGTGCAGAAGCAACTGATGAATTTCTAGACAGAACACAAATTAAATATCATTTGCACACTTAAATTGGGACTTTTAAGTGAAAACAGCAAATGACCAAGACCTGGATCTCTCTGCATATCTATTATGTACTTATTTTATACTGTCTATTATATATACATACATGTGTATGTATGTATATATATATATGTAAAATTTCTGCCCTTATATGCCAGCTTCTCTTCTACTTAATGCATGCATGTAAAAAGACTAATGCCTTTTCCAATACAATTTAATGATACACTGGATAGTATATTTTCACAACACATTTTCACTACCGAAACAAGAGGGTTAATTTCAGGAAAAGCCCATAAATGGGATTTTTCTTAGACTAGGAGGTGAAAGTCGGCTTTCCTTGGGTTATTGCATACAGTAGCCTTAAAAGGCAGCCTCCTAGGAATGAATGTTAACTTGTAGAAAAATCTTAAAACAAAAAGTTTAGAACGTTACAAAAAAATTTCAAAGTTACATCTACAATGTAACACTGAAGGTCCGTTAGAAAATTTGTGAATTTAAAAAGGCTTCTGGTTATTTGTTAACTAAACAGATACTAACTTATTGAATGAAAAACCTGGATAGCTTTCAGTTGCTTGAATTTGTTACTTTAAACAACTAGTTGGAAAACTAAATCTATAATTTCATTACAGGGCAGGAAAGGTAAAAGGGAAACGAAATATATTATGTATCAAATTAATCACATTAATGAAAAAATAACAAATACTCCTTTTCTCCTCAAAAGATGATTATATTTTAAAAACATGGTATGCATCTCTACATTTCTGGAACTCAACATTATACACACATTTTGAAAAGCATAAATATTATTTTATTTTAATCCAACTATGTATTTAACAAATTCTTACAATTTGTGTAGTTTTATGCAAGGGAACAGGCAAAAACAAAAAGGATAAAGCCTCAATTTTTCTCAGCCTGAACTACAGGTGAGATTCTGAAATAATCTAACTCAACTTTTGTTTTTAAAAGCAAAGATCAACACACATTTGTAAAAGAAACTTGAGAGAGAGTACTTATCTCTGGTTAGTAAACCTTTTTGATTATAAAGTTCCCGAGAGAAACAGTGTATTCATATTCTACAAAAGTACATATTTCCAAAATAAAAGAGAACATTACAAATTGTTTTCAAGTTCTACTTGGGTTAAACCAGTCATCTTCAATATTCCAATCACTAAAACTAACTGGAATGTTGTATTTAAAATGTTCAAAGTTGACGAATTACCCATTTCTTCTCTCTACCAGGAAAGCTAAGAAAACTCTCAATAAATCTTAACATTTAACAACATCACGTTATAATTCCAGCATTTCACAGATCATTTTTAAAAAGCATGTCCCCTTTCCATGTCTCAACTATTCTTGAAAATGATGCCTTTTCAATGCTATATTAATCTTTACGAATAAAGCTATAAACATTTAAATATGAAGAGAAAAATTGATGCGATACGATTCGCATTTCCCAAACGTTTTTCTTTTAAAATATTTGCATAAAAATTAAATTTAGCATACATTCCAAATTTGATACTTCTTCACTTCACAGAACCCGACACTTTATGTACCCAAAAGGTCCAAACAGAACGGATTCAAGTGTCAAAACTCTCTTCCAGCTGATACTTAAAATGGTTTTAGTAGTACTATACCCAATGGAATGAAATCATCAACTCTCCACACTCTGTAAACACTCCAATTTTCAAAGCCGCAATTCGTAAACGTCAGTTGGGAGACGGTAGACGGGGTCTTAAAATAAGCCCCAAATTTCCTTTCCCCTCTGACAGTTCACCAAAAGATGTCAACCAAATCCAGCCAAATCAAGCCTATTTGTAAAGCACTGGGACCTCCCTTCCAAGGACACGGGACACAAGCATAGACACCGCTGCGAAAAGCTGTGTAAAGGCGCCTGGCCCACAGAAACGTTAAGGGGCCCAGATCAGAACCAAGCAGAACTCTCAAAGGAGTCTCATAGAAACAACGGAAACGAAGAAAGATGGCATTTATACAGGGGTCGACAGCAACGAACCAAAGTTACCAAGCCCGTCTCTCGGGGCCCCTCTCTACCAAAGTTCAGGCTTAGGGCAGATGCATTTGTGGGGTCTCTGCCCCTACAAACACCACAGTCCGCCTCTGGGGCCCACTGTCGTTAAAAGGGAAGACCCTCATATCCTCCCCCTTTGCCCCTGACAAAGGCCGAGGAGGCTGTTGAGCTGTCCCAGCTCTGTGGGCAGTAAAAATGCCTAGTTCGGACCACCCATCCTCGGGCCTGGCTTCACTTGCAATGTCAGCACCAACGGGTTTTTGTTTTTCCTTTTTTTTTTTTTTTTAAAACAACGCATCCTGGGTGGGTGTATTCAATGGGGGGTGAGCAGAGGCGTGGAGGGCTTGGTAGTGGAGTCTAAATTACGGAGCCACGCTTCTCCTTTCTAGGGTTGCCGTACAGGGAGTGTTGACCACGTCTAGCGCACTGTCCCAGGCCCTAGGGAAAAGGCAGTCTGGGGAAATGGGGCCCAGGGATCGCTAAGAAACCGGTATGCCTGGTGGTCTCCAGTGCCTGAGGAGGTAGGTTTTTTTTAAGGGAGGGGTGTGTTGTTTTGTTATTTTTCGGGGGTGGGAGTGGATTCATTCGTTCGTCACTGCGAGGCGCGGGTGGGGGGGCGAGCTGCTGCACTGCCTGGGTCCCCTAGAGGGAGGATGCGGGGTTGTTTGGAATGGTACAATGATTATTCCCGGACTGAGCGAGCAATGAAAGGGGACAAGGTGGGCGACACCTCGAGCCGTGGCAGCGGCAAGGAAGGTCGCGAGGGGCTTACCGGGGCGGGCGCTGTCCTGCCGCAGGTGAGGGAGGGCGCAGGCTGGAGGGAGGAGGGCGCGCGCGGCGGGCACGCGGAAGGGGGAGGGGAGGAGGGCGCGCGCGCGCACACCTGTCCTGGACAGCGGCGCGAGCCGAGCTGCGCCTCGCTCCGGCTCCGCGAGCTGAGGAGGGAGGAGGGCGGGCGGGCGGAGGCGGGCCGCCGAGGGGAGGAGGAGGAGGCGGCGGTTCGGATGGCTGGCTCGGCTCTCGCTCGTTCTCCTCCCGCGGGCTAGCCCGGCTCACACCCTGCTTCGCCCGCTCACTCACAGCCCCCTTGGCTCTCCCTCCTCCTCCTCCTCCTTCCCCTGCGGGATCCGCTCGCCGCCGCCGCCGCCGCAGACGGCAAGTCGTGGCAGCCAGACGTCGGCGCGTAACCCGGCGCTCCGTGCGTGACTCCGGGCGACGTCAGCGCGCGCTCAGCACTCCCGCCCCCCTCCGGCTCGCGCCCTCCGCTCTCCAGTCTCTCCGTTTCAGTTGCTGCCGCGGCGGCGGGCGCGCAGCGCGCTCCTTCCGCCCCTCTCGCGCGCGTGAGCGCGCCCTCTCTGTCGTTGGCGCGTCAACATCCAGCGGCCCAGGCCTTGTGGCGAGTCTGAGGAAGGAGCTGTCTGGAGCCGTTCGGCCCGCACCTTCTCCACCTACCGCCCAGAGAGCCCCAGACTACTTATCCCCGCTGGGCCTCAGAAGGCCGAGGCCAGAGCTGGCAGGGGTAGAACCCTTAAGGGCCTGCGCCACCTACAACTTAGGGCCCTCGGCGTCGTCACGCCCCCCCCCCTTTTCTCTGGAGGCATTGGG
The DNA here is from genome assembly GCA_004027595.1 of Dinomys branickii. Classification (NCBI taxonomy): domain Eukaryota; kingdom Metazoa; phylum Chordata; class Mammalia; order Rodentia; family Dinomyidae; genus Dinomys; species Dinomys branickii. The sequence goes on from PVLD010006745.1 coordinate 79,316, forward strand.
ACCTTTCATCTCCGCGGAGGGGCTCACCTTGGCCTTCAGACGCCCGCCGAGAGGGATTGGAAGGGCGAATTAGCCTAAAGAAAGAGGCTAGACCGAGTCCAGCGCTGGCCCCAGGAATCCTCAACAGGAAGTGCGGGGTTGCTGCCCGGCCTCCCACGCACTGTAGGTGAAGCCGGGCCCCTTTGAGGGACTGTGACTAAGGACAAAACCCTGATAAATATTATTTATGCGTCCTTGGGCTCAGAGGGAAAGAGTAAAAGGTACGAGTGAATTTTCATAAATTGTTAGACAAGAGTGAAGTGCAGGACTATAAAATATCCTTTAAGACCGTTTACTTGAAATCTTATTTAAGATTTTTGCAGCACCCTAACGCTTTGGGTGCCGTCGCATCTCAGTCCTTCCATACTACTGTGCATAACAGTAACGTGGATCACCTAGAAGCTGTCTCCTACAAAATAGAGAACTGCCTTGCCTTTGTCATTATTTAAATAGATCCACCAAAACGCAATGTTATTTATGGAAATGCAGGCACTGCCCCAGCTTAAATAACTGACTATATGTCAGGTTACTTTGCAAAACACCACAAATACTCCTTTAATAAGCAATAGTAGACTTCCAGACTCACTAAACCTGCAAGAAGTTTAGTGGGACCTGGGAGGCAATTAGGAGTGAGATGGATTAATGTCATTTTGTGGAGTTATCTAAAGGTAAGTCACTTGCCCAGATGTCTGTCACCGAAGAAGGGGAGAGCCTAGGTCTGTTTATCACGTACCTCAGCCACTAGAGCAGAAATCATTCAGTTGTTCTCTTTGAGGTGTTTTGTGATGACCTGCGTATTAGCTATAAAGCAGTGACTCGACCTGAGAAACATCAGAACTCGAAAAAGTTTGAGTTTGAAATATTGTTCATAGAAAATGATAGCTCAGCGGTAAGTTGTGAAACAATTCAGCTTCCATACTTAACAACAAAATGTTTGTTAATCCCTAGTTAGAGATGAGGGCATATTTGAGATATTTTTAAATGATGGGTCATTTCCTTTGAATTGCTTCTTTATTCACCTCATCTTTAGGTGGCAGCACTGCTATATGAATACTACCTTTAAAACTCCAGTAGTCTTCTGCAACTTGATATCCTAAAGATATTTTGTCCTAAATGCTTCCAACTGTATTGTGGAGATTAGAAGCTGGTGAAAATATGAAATCACAGCTGAGAATTAGAACACCTAGGATTCTGGAAGGGAAAATCAGAAAGGCTGTCAGAGACATTAAATACATGGATCTACTGAAGGAAAAAATACTAGAGTTTTGCAAATGAGCTATGTAAGGGGCAAGTAACATCTTTAAATCTGGTTTCTTATTGAAACATAACACAATATAACCTTTCAAAAGAAAAGCAGTTTCTAAATACCTCATATTTATCAGTGCATTTATAAGTTTAAAGTTGCTAGTTGAATGGATGCCAATTCACTAACTACAACTTTAAAATGCAGGTACAATTTTAAAATTCAATACCTTTGAGTTTATAATAATCCCAAATAGGACTTTATTGTTGATCCTTGTTGAAGAGCACTCTTCTGTCCTTCTTTCCTGCCTTTTCTATATTGTTCATACAAAGCAAACTACCATCAAACTTAGACAAATGAGAAGACAAGCTGAACCAAATATAAAATGGTAGCATTTTAAAGACAATTCTATATCTTAATTTCTCTCTCATTTTTTGAGGATAGTAAGTTGTAATGTATGGGGGTTATTTGAATCAAGTATTCTCTAAGTACAACTTTATCATAATTTCATGTATTTGCAGTAGTCTTCCCTGTGCCCCTTATCCAGATAACCCTGAAAAACCGAGTTTACATGTATTTCAAAACAGAGTGCTTTAGGTTTACTATGGAAATACAGCCCCCAAGGAATATAGAGGTATGACAATCAGAAGTGTGAAATCAAATTATTTCTGGGTACAGAATAAATTGTTAATAAAGTCTTTCTTGATGACAGCTCCCATCTTTTTCAAGTCAAACTAGGAGGAGGAGTCTCAAGCAAATCAGTAGTTCTCAAACTCAGCAGTGTTATGTTAAGATTTTTAAGCTTTCTGGTGCCAGCAAATCATGCAGCCTGGGGGCCTTTGCTCCAAACTTCTGCCAACACCATTTTGGCAGCAAAATGTTCTGTTGAGCAAAGTTTGCACGTGTTTAGGGTGCGAAGTGGTTTCTCAGGCATTTGTCTGATTTTATTCCAGTTTGAGGACTGGAAGACAAGGGTCAGAAGCGTGAGGCTTACCAAGCTCATATGTGTCCTATTCTTATTTGCACCTTTTTTCCCCCTTCCCTTAAAAGTGATTAAAAACCGCTGGGCATGGTGGCACATGCCTCTAATCCCAGCTACTCAGGAGGGTGAGGCAGGAGGATCATAAATTTAAGGCCAGCCTAAGCATTTTAGTGACTTAGCAAGACACTGCCTCAAAATTTAAACAAACAAAAGCCTGGGAATATAGCTCAGTGATAGAGCATTTCTTAGCATGTATGAGGTTCTGGATTCAATCATTACTACTGCAAGGGGGAAAAAAAAGCAATTCACTTACCAGAACATGTGGATAAGGTCAGAGATGGAGAGGAAAGCTTGACCTATCCAAATAGTAAATTTATCTTACTGTAAAGCACTATTGAATTTTATTACATATTTTGTGGTGACCCCAAAACTCTTTGCTTCCTTACTTTAGATCATCAATGTTGTATCATTTTACTACCTGGGTCAAACTAAATACATATATGCATATAGACAGACAGATTCCACTGAGGCTAATACAGGATACATTTGCAACCTAACGCAGGAGCATGTTGAAGATTAGTAGAATTTCTTTCTTTAGTGAGTAAAATGTGTCAGGGGAAAAACAAAGATAATACTCCAAGTAAAAAATACTAAGTTCCTTAAAAATATCTTGTGTGTTGTAATAATTATTTTATCTTTGAGTATACTTTTTCTTGTTTGCTTAAGTACTCAAAGTTAATTATGAAATATAAATTAAGATTTTTACTTTCAGGATAGTATATCAATAGCAAATGTGCAGAGAATGAAGAAATTTTTAAAATTACTGTATCAGAATCTCATTAATAGACATTACATGAACATAGTACAGCTAATAGTGCGATGATGTATGCTTTAGATGATGTATGCTTTTTTTCTCTTGAACTTCCTATGGAAAGTAGGTAATGACCTGCTATATTAGGATTAGTTCTTAGAACCCTTTGTTTTTTATCAGCTTTATGTTCTTGAATCATTTGTTGAACAATATTTATCAAATGCGTGTTTACCAGCCATTTCTAGAGATGCTCAAACACAGTGAAGTTTCTGCTCTCCTATTCAGCTCTTTGTAAGACAGATGATGAACAGATATATAATGCTAGATAGTGACGAACACTAAAGGGAAAAAGGAAAAGAGCGTTTCCGTATGATTGCATGTGAATGTATGTGCACATACATTCACTGATCTTTTGAACACAATGATTAAGGAAGACTTTTTTTGTTTGTTTGAGACAAAGTCTCGCCATTTAGTTCAAGCTGGCCTCAAACTCAGGGATCCTTTTGCCTCAACTTTCCAAGTGCTGAGATTACAGGCATATGCCACTATGCCCAGCGAGGAAGACTCTCTTGAAGAGGTTCTTTCTGGAGTAGTCATGGGAGAATTTGGGGAGATGTGCCAGGTATTATGAATAATTTATGCCACATAAATTCACCCCAGTGTAAGTCATCATGTGATAATCATACTTTTTTTCTTAAGAGATAAAGAAGGTCATTTGGTTTTTCAGAAAAGTTTTTTATTACCACCATTGCTGTGTCCCTTAATGATCATTTTATTGCTTAGTACAATAAGATTATGACACTCTGCAGACACAGCTTCACAACCCCTTATCTGTAATTCCTGAATTCAAAACATTTTCTTAACTCATTTGGTGGCAAAATTTGATTGGAACCAACATAGTCTATCTTAAATCTTCATTTATTCTATTTGGTGGAGCTATTGATACATTTCACTGTAGAAATATTAATGTGAAAAAATATTAATGTGTTTTGATTAAGGGCTGCTGCCTGGGATACTATATGGTAATTAAAATATAGGTAATATGTCGCATTCCTAAAATAGGAAAAAATATTTTAAATTTCAGAAGGGCATCCAAGCTCCAGGATTTTGGCTAGGGAAATGTAGTCCTGTACAAGATTTTTCTTGATTTCTGATTAAAGATTGGTGTGAATCTTTAGATACCTTTTTTCAAAAATATAATAATGTTTATATAGTGCTCTTGTGATGTACCTGACACTCTATAATCACTCTCTACATATTAGCTCATAAAATTCTTGCAACAAACCCTGACCATGTGGTGTGTGCCTATAGTCCCAGCATGCAAGAGTCTGAGGCAGGAGGGATGCTTGAGCCCAGGAGCTGAACACCAGCCTGGGCAACACTTAGTAAGACCCCACCTCAAAACAATTGCAGCAACTCTATGTGTAAATTATCCTCATTTTACTGATGAAAAAGTGGTACAGATAAAGAAATTTGAGGACCCTCCATGGTGGTACACACTTGCAATTTCAGCACTCAGGAGGCTGAGGGAGGAGGGTGGTAATCTGGAGGCCAACATGAGCTGCATAGTGACTATATAGTAAGATCCTATCTCAAGAAACCAAACCAAACCAAATAAAAACAAACATAACAAAACTCACACAGCTAATGTGGCAGAGCTAGAAATTGAACTAGACATTCTTCCTTTATAACTTACCCTCTGCCACCAAGCTAGCTCTCCCTTTTGCTCTCCCTCTCTCCCTGCCTTCTCTATTTCTGTACCATTTGTATTTATTTAAATCTATTTTGGAGAAATTTTAAATATTAGTCTTTTCCAGAAGCATGATTTTTCCTTCTATTCTGAAATACCAGATATCAAAACAGTTTTTTGTGGGGAGTTTTTGTTTCGTTTTTGAGACAGGGTCTCACTATATAGGTTGGGATGGCCTTGAACTCACTATGTAGCCCAGGCTGACCTCTTGTGGTGATTCTCCTGCCTCAGCCTCCCAAGTGTTGGGATTACAGGCATACACCACCATGCCCAGTTTGATTTTTTTTTTTGCATAGTACCAAGGATCGAACTCAGGACCTTGCACTTGCCAGGCTAGTGCTTATTCCACTAAGCTATATCCCCAGCCCCCAGTTTGAATTTGGATTTTTGAGTGGGAATTGTTTTCATTAGTTTGTCCTTAGATGAGAGTTCACAATCAAGAGTTTCTGGTTTTTAAATTACTTGATTTATTTTGGGTATATAAAAACAAGATGGATGAATTGGATTCTGGACAATGAGGTTGGACAAAAACTCTGTTATGGTTGTGTAATATAGGTAGGGTCAGGATGAGTAAGTATAACATATTAAAGTATCTAAGTATCCAAATATCTATTCTCAATTGTCACAGAGATCTACTGTGAGACAATTTGTTATCCTTAAATACAAAGGTAAGGGTTCTGAAATTCTCTTTAAAGCCTTATCTTTTATGTAATCTTGATAGACTTGTTCGGAGTCAAACACAGCTTCTTTGAGGTTGCTCCATAACTTACATTTGCTATGTTTAGGGGTACAGCTTATGGCCATCAGAGCTAAAAACCAATTAAACTCATAAATTTTACCTCATTAGCACAGTTCTGCACCAAATGACCCAAAAGCCAGTTATTAAGTTGCTGAAAGGAAAGAAAAGGAGACTAAATGACTATGTATACGTATTGAGATTGGCTATAAAGTACATCCATTTATTATATGACAAAGCAAGGGGTTTGCCAAAGTTTACCTCAAGTAACTTTGTCTATCTTGTGAAGGATGGAGAGAAAGAGACAAAGAGACAGAGAGAGACAAAGAGAGGCTTTCTTCTGAGACCACAGCACAGAGATACACAGCGTTTACCTTTATAGGATCCAGTACTTTAGAGGCCTACTAGTTTTGTTTTGGTTTTGGCAGTACTTGGGATTGAACCCAGGGTCTTGAGCATGGTAGACAAGTGCTCTACCACTGAACCATGTTCCCAGCTCCAGTGTCTTAGGAGTACACAAACACTTTAAATTTATGTCAATGAGTACATTAATTACTTCAAGTGATGATGTAAGTTCCCCCCAGTATTGGGAACTGAAACTAGACCCTGAGCTATATCCAAACGCTTTTATATGTTTTTATTTTGGGACAAGGCCTTGCTCCATTGCCCAGGCCTCTAACTTGCCTCCCATATGCACACCTGAAATTACAGGCATGCACCACTGTGTCCAGCTGTTTTTTTCTTTATTTGGTGCTGGGGCTCAAACCCACGGCCTCTGGCATGCTAAGCATGCACTCTTCCACTAAGCTATACTCCCAGTCCCGCAAAACAACATTTTTGGCTCTCTTGTTTTTCCTAACTTTTAGTTAAGAAACCCTTCAGCTGTTTAATGTGCTGGTCAAGAGCCCTAGGTCTTGACTGGGCATGGTGGCACACATCTGTAATCCCAACATCCTGGAAAAGTAAGGCAGGAGGATTGCAAGCTCCAGAGCAGTTTAGTGACTTAGTGAGACCCTGACTCAAAATAAAATATAAAAACAGGCTGGGGGTATAATTCAGTGTGAATACCCTGGTTTCAATCCCAAGTGTCTCCCTCCCCACACGCACACACGCAAGGAGTATGGGTATATACAATTTAAGCTAGGTTCAAAAAGTGCTTTCAGATTCCTATGTTACTTTGGGCAAGTTACTTAAACACCACAGGCCCCAAATTTCTCATTTATGAAATCAAGATAATCCAACTGCCACATACATACATTATGAGAATTAAATTAGTTCATAGGAACCCTTTAGAAGAGTGTCTAGTACAGAGTACCCAATAAATGTGGCCTCCTACTGCCTGTGTTGCCTTTTTCCCTCCAATCCTCTCTCATTCTAAGCAAAGCCCTCTCTTTGTTTTTCTTATTTCTGAATCCCAGGAGATAGGTACTTTAGTTTGCTCCCTAGACTCATATTTTACTATCTTTTGGTCTAGAATTAAAACTAGTATCTCCCTCCATACTAACTTTATCAACTGCATGGTTCTTAACAACCTACAAGCACTCCTCTCTTTTCTTGGTTTTAGGTCTTTTTTCTCTATGTGGACACCTCTTTATGGATCTCTGTCACAGTATTTTTTCTGTTGGTATTCTGAAGCTTTCTCCCTGAATGCCAGAGTGTGAGGTCATTGGGAGTAGGGACTGTCCTAGGTAATGCTAAAGAAAATTTTGTTGAATGAATTAATTAATTCATTTGAATTAATAATGAATTGGTCTTCATGTTTTTGCTCATTTTCTCCTGGGTATTGCATTCTGAGTCCAATTTTCATGAAAATTATCTTGTTCCTTTTATCTCTGAAAATTTTTAACTTTACCTGATGCCAGTGAGATTCCATTCTCAACATCACAGTTTATTTCCCCGACTGGCATGTAAGAAGTTCTGCACACTCCATTAGCACATTAGGGGAAAAATAATCCCATTTAATTTGCCTACATTTAGTTTTACTTGCATTCTCTTGGTTTCTACTAGACTCATTATTCTTAAAAGCTATGAGTAGCTTTGTTGGGGGGGCGGTCATTTTGCAGGAGTCTCTCTCATTTCCTTATTTGAGAAGGGGGGTATATCACCCTCAGTTTCTTTACATGTTGCATAAATATCAGCTTTCTTATTTCTCACCTGGAGGGGGTGAATTGAATTAATTTCAAAACCTCTTACAAATTTGCTTTTTGATATATACAAAATTATAAATAACACATATGTAAAGTATAGAGCTTATTAATATAATGAACACTCAGGAACCTCTATCCAAGCCAAGCATTAGAAAAATTCATAGTCATTTGCACCCGCCTTTGAGTTTCTGTGCTGTCTCATCCCGCTGCCCTCAGGGATAACCAGTAGCCTGAACTGTGTGCTTACCATTCATTTATAGCTTTGTTTTGAAAATTTTTGTTTGATCACAAGTGTATATTTGTTAAAACAGTGTGTTGTTTAACTTATATGATATTGAGCCTTATAAAGGCTATCATCCAATATATGTTATGGGGGATTTGCCTTCTTTACTAAACTTGTATTTTGGGGCTGGGGATATAGCTCAGTGGAATAAGCACCTGCCTAGCAAGCGCAAGGTCCTGAGTTCGATCCCCAGTACCGCCAAAAAAATAAAAAATAAATAAATAAATAAAAACTTGTATTTCTAAGAGTCACCCATGTTGTGTATAATGACAGCCTGTTCATTTTCAGTTCTATACAACATTCTATTATGTGAATGTACCACAGTTTATTCTTCCATTGATATGTTGCTTGTCTGTTTCCAGCCTTGTATATTATAAATATTGCTGCCATGATTTTTGTTTTGTTTTTGAGACAAGCTCTCGCTATACAGTTCAGGCTGGCTCTGAACTCACTGTATAACCCAGGGTGGCCTCGAATTCACAGCAATCCTCCTGCCTCAGCCTCCCAAGTGGGGTTACAGGTGTGCACCACCGTGCCTAGCATGAATATTCTTATCCATGTCTCCTGGTCACACATGTGATCACCAAGGAGTAAGGCTGTGGAGTATACAAATGTCCAACTTTGTGAGACAATTAATGCCAAATAGTTTTCCGCTCTTCCACAGTTTATAAGAATTCTATGCACTTTAGTATTGTTATGCTTCTTAATTTTTGCCAATCCAGTGAAGATAAAATGGCCTATATCTATTTTTTATGTAAGGGAGGAATCCTTTTACCTAGAGCTTTTAAGATATCCTTTTCCTTTCTATATTAAGAGATTGCAGCCTCATTTGACATTACTATGCTTGGAAGTTCCTTTGAAAGAAAGCCATTTATTTATGTGATAGTTTCTGCTAAGGATATAAAAACTTACATGTGCTGGAAGCTGCTAACGGGGTTGTTTGAATGTTCCTGTTAAGTTGATCTTGCAAATAAATACCAAACTATGTACATGCTAAGATTTCTTGTTAATAAATGAAAATATGTAAAAGTACATTTTTAAAGTATTTGTTACTATCACAAATTAATCTGATCTTGAGCTTATACCAATCTGCAAAACTATTTTAAGTAAAGTCTCTTTCAATCTGTTTATCTGGAATACTTCCACTGAACTGAGTTTAGTAAAGATATATTTGTGCATTCATCTGTATTTTAAATGTGTAAAGAGATTCACTTTACCCTCTTTTGACATGGTTACACAATGCAATACAAATTAATCTCTCAGTGAAATTTCAAAGTCCCAAATGATCATCTTATCACTATTTGCTGAATTGACCCACACACATTAACTAGAAAAATGGGCCCCAACAGATGGTACTGCTACATTGTGCCCTAAAATGTGTTTTTGTAATTTAAAAAGCCATTTGTATATAAACAGTTTTCATCAATAACTAAAAACACACAGAAATGGAAAAAGAGATCTAAAACAAATGCCAATATACATATATTTTAAAAGAGAACTTTCATAGCCATGTATGTTACTTGTCCTTAAAAATAAAGACATAGTATGGTAGTCTGTGACTTGCTTATTTTTTTTCCTACCATTTAATGAAAGATTTGCAAAAGAAGGGACTATATATTTGTTTTGTTTCTCTATCATATTGTTAATATAATAGTGTCATGTTAAGTATAGTGTTGTATCCTAAAAGAGCATTCAGAGAATGTTAATTAAACACAAAAATGTCCTCTGATCAGTGATATTTCTTGCCTGATGAAAAGACTGAGTGAATATTCATGACCAAACCACAAGAAGGATGCACTTCCTTTTTTTTTTTTTTTTTCGTAACGGGAATTAAACTCAGGACCTCAGGCTTGCGAGGCAGGTGCTGTGCCACTGAGCTTATCTCCAGCCCAGTTACTTTCTTCTGCATGGTACTGTAGATATTCTTGGAAGTAATTATTCACCAGGTAAATACATTATGCCAGGTGAGGAGAATTTTCAACTTTATTGAAAAACAACCAAGGTGCTATCAGCCATTGGTTTCTTTTAAAGACAAGCATTATGCCTTATTTCCTCATTCCTATAATGCCAGATATTCACCTCTGTTCTGATCAACGGACATCAGGTGCTACTAAAGCAGGAGTGAGTCTTCCATCTCAGGTAGTTGGTTTTTTGCAGCATAAGAGAGCTTTTTGTTTGTTTTTGTCATCCTATAAGAAGTGATCTATGAGATGGGACAATGCTAGAAGTTACGCCTTTCTATGGATTGCAGTATGACCACATGCTCACTATACTAGTCACCTCTAAGGAGGCCACCAATGGTGCCCGCCTGTGGACTTGACACCTTTGTGTAATTCTCTCCCATGTTGTATGGGGGTTGGTGAGTATGGCCAACAGAATATGGCAAAAATAATGATATGTTACCTACAAGATTAGGTTGTAAAAGACTGCAAGGACCCAGGAGCCAAATTAGACCCTCAGCTACTTCCAAAGAGAGCTGTTCCTGAGGATGGGAAGTGTTATCCTAGAGCCTGAGCTGAGAAGGTGCAGACTTTCTTGGACCTAGAAAAGTGAAGGAAAGAAAAACCCAAGTGTAAGTACAAATTCAAAGGAGTTTCACTAAAAGTGAAAAATGAGAGCACCTCATAAAAAGAAAGGATACATGCTACAACACGATTAAAACTTAAACACATGCTAAGTGAAAGAAGTCAGTCCCAAAATACCAGATGTTATATGATACTTTCCCATTGGTCACCATGCAGGAGACAAAATATATCAATTCTGGAGACATCGAACTAGAAAGGATATGGATTTGAGCATTTCAGACTGAGGAATGTGTATGAAAACAAGGATATGATAGGAGAATATTAAGTCTATATTCTAAACACAGTGTCCTGCTGTTTCCCTGACCCGGCTTCACAAAACTAGCATCTAGACTGGAGTAAGAGGATCTTTCCTTGGAGAAATTGAACAGTTACAGAGAAAATATTTGCATATACTGAGGCTCCCTAATTTAAAACAAACTCAGCTTTATAGTACATTAGAATTCCTAAAATACCCACACTGTCACTGCGACTCCCCACCTTCCCTACTGACATTGGCATTCTGGTACTAGACACCATGGCTCCTTACTTAGATTATTATGACATTTTCTGGTCTGGTTACTTGCTTCTACCTTTATCCCTGGAATATATTCCAAAATTAGTAATCAGAAGAATCTCCTTACAATGGAGACTGAATCTTACATTCAAAAATTCTAGGGACTAGAGGTATCAATCAAAATAAAAAAATAATGTCCTACGACCTATAGACCTTATGTCATCTGTCCCTCTGCCCCCCACCACTCTGATCCTGTGTTCTTCTGCTATTTTCTTACTCTAACTGTATCAGTGACCCTGAAAACGCTAAGTCCTCTTCCATTTATGGGCCTTTGCATTTGCTGTTCTCTCTACATGGAGTCGTCTTCACATGTTTCTTTGTGTAAGCCCCTCATTTCATTAGGTTTTGATCATATTTAATCTTAACAGACAGACATTCCCTGGTCACTTGTACTAAGTAGCATGTTTCCCAATATTTTTTCAGCCTGCTTTTTTTTCATAGTATTTATTACTACTGACATACAATCTGATAATATGTAATATCAGATATAATACTTTTGTTGATTTATTTTCTGCTCAATGTCATATTCCCTAGCACCTAACACAGTAGCTGGCACCTAGCAGGTGCTTAATATTTATTGGCTTAGTGAATCAATAAAATCAAAAGAGATGATAGTTTTTCTCTTGATTGTTAATATTAAGTATTAAAATAAATTTCCTAATGTTGAACTATCTTTGTATTCCAGATATGATCGTATTTGGCCTGGTATTTTAAGATGTTGAATTTTATTTTCTAATATTTTAGTTATGTTATATTCACTATTCTTAAGTAAGATTTCTCAGTCACCTTTATTGGATTGTAGTACCTTTATCAGATGTTTTCATATCTATTTTAGATTGAAAAAAGGAATCTCTCTCTTTCTTTCTCTCTCTCTGTCTCTGTCTCTCTCTTTTTCTTTTCCCTCCTTCTCTGTCTCCCAGAAGCCCAGATTTATGTTAGCAGAAGAGAAAAGAGTTTGTTCTAACATAAAGAACAATGGTTATTTTAGCTTCCACTTTTTTCCCAACGTCTGAGGCTGAGGACACTTTCAACTCAAGTCCACTTAACTGATTTTGTCCATCAAAGACGGCTAAAACTTATTTGAGAATTTGTTCCTTTCCCTGTGGGGTTCTGAATTTGCCGTTTAAATTAGGTAGGGTCTATTTAGACCTGTCATTTCCTTAGAATCTTTCTATGGAATGTTTCTGAGAGAGGAGCTGCTTGTCTGGACCTGACCTCTTTACAGTGTTGTCAACTTACAGTTGTTGACTCAGGATAGTTGTTGGAAACATCAGTTTCATATGCCATATCATAGGGATAATCTTACTAGCTACTGCCATACGTAATTTTGGTTTCTTGCTATTACCTTGAAGAGGTCCCTGACTTGGTGTGTATTTTATTTTGTCACTGTTCTCATTTTCCTGTCCTTAACTTTTCTCTTAAATGTCAGGTCCCCTCCCCTTTTTCCACTCCTGGAGATTGCAGTATGGTTTTTGTGCTAAGCTGTTCCTCCAACCTTTCCTCCTCTTTTCTTTTTTTTCCTGAGATAAGTTCTCATGTCACTAAATGGCTTGGGTTGGGCTCCAACTTGGGATCCTCTTACCTCAGCCTCCTAGGGTGCTAGGATTACGAGCATGGACCACTTGATCCCACCTGAGATCAGCATTTTTATTTGTCCCTTATCATCTCCCATGAGTTTGAAAAACATTGACATACTTTTTCAAATTGTGCCTAAAACAAGTCAAAGTGATAAATGTCTGAGGTGGTGAATGTGCCAGTTACCCTGATCTGATCTTTACACATTGTATGCATATTTTGAAATATCCCTTAAATATGTAAAACTTACTGTGTCAATTAAATAGAAATAATAATAAAATAAAAGTCAAAGCCAACGGTGGCAACACATACTTTTAAGCCCAGCACTCTGGGAAGCTGAGGCAGAAGGACAGCAAGTTGGAGTCCAGCCTGGGCAACTTAATGACTTAGCAAGACCCGATTTCAAAACACAAAGAGTGGGGATATACCTCTGTGCAAAGGCACCGGGTTCAATCCCCAGTACCACCCCTGAAAACTCTGTAAGTTGTAAGCTCAAAGGGATCCCTTATGCGAAAGTGTTTTTAAACGAAAAACATTTAAAAGCTTTTTCTTTTTGCAGTGCTAGGGGTCAAACCTACAGCCTCAGGCGTGCTGGGCAATTATGCTACCACTGACCTGCATTCCTCAGCCCAACATTAACAATTTTCAGCATCTCTTTTGGCTGCTCAAAGTTTCTTCCTTCTGATGGCTGTCATGGTTGCACTATTGTCTCATGTCATTTTGATGTAAGGAACAATCGATGATTAGTTGTTTGATCAACCTTGTATGTCTATTTGTATTGTCCTGAGCATACACTTTGAAGTTACCAATGTGTAATACAACAACCATTGTTGATCCCCTGCCACCTTATCTGTAGTTCAGTTTTTGTACTGTTCTTGTGCTACTGTGTGTATGTTTGTTAGTGTTTTTGTTCTTTTACTTTTAAAATTAAAAAAAAATTTTTTTAAGTTTCTTCTTTCCTGTTTATTATTCTATTGTATATTGTTTACTGTACTATTAGACAAAGTAGAGAGGTGATATAGAGCTGCCTGTGTCTAAATTATGACTCACTTTGGCTTTTGTGTAAGAAACAACTTTTCTGAGTCTCAGAAAAATGGGAATGATAATTACATATGCTTCATATATGAGACATATATGGTTTTATACATGTAAAACATATAGAATAATGCTTAGAACATACTAACTACTTAATAAACTTTAACTTTCATCATTATCACTATCATCCTAGAGTATCTTTCTCTGATGTTCTTCAAGTGCCTGGTGAATTGAAATGAAAATAAATATAGGTGAAGACTATATATAGTTTCTTGTGTGAGGAATAGGTTAGGTGTTATCATTTGCTTTTTTTTTTTTTTTTGTCTTTTTGAGACAGGGTCTCGCTATGTGGTTCAGGCTGGCCTTGACCTCACTTTGTAGCCCAGGCTGGTCTTGAACTTGCAACAACCCTCCTACTTCAGCCTCCCAAGTGCTGGGATGAGAGGTGTGTGCTACCACACCCGGCTCCCATTTGCCTATTTTTTATAGGGTGATTGACTCATAGAAAGAGAAAATGATATATACGATTAAACAATACATTTAAGGAACCATGAGAAAAAGTCATGAGTTTGCCCTGCAGAACTTTTTTCTCAAATCAGCTATCAATTTCAAATGATTATTGATATACATTAAAACATTTAATATCTAACAGATCTATATACACTTTTTATGGCATTATATGTTCTGCTACACTTCACTGGCTGTTGCAACAGGCAACATCACTACTACCGTCATTGAAAACTGCTGTCATCTTGCAGATACATTGTGAAAATGGCCACACTCTGCGAAGTGCAGCTACTTAATGATTAGTGCCAAATTTAGGCTGAGTAAAATATAGGGTCACACACGTGAGAAGTAGTGGGTTTTAGCTATAGCAGAATGACATGGAGGGAAGGTAGTATAAGTCTAGATCCCCACTTTTGGGACTTAATTTCACTTTTACTCCTGTTAGGCAAACAAATTACTCTTGGTTTTTTTTTTTCAGAACGAATTACTCTTGACATAATTTCCCTCCTCTTTTTTTAAAAAGAGGCAGAAAGGGATTTATCAGGCATAAATGTAAAAGTATATACTCAAAAGAAATAGAACATGGATCATCAAGAGAGAGAGGTATGCTATAGTTTGGAAATGTAAATATGGTTTTTTTGGTGGTGGTGAAAATATGTGGAATTCATGAATCTATAGAAAGTTCCATCTTGGGCATTGGGAAAATAATTTGGCTCTATACACGCTTAAAGCTTTTTTATTTTATTTTATTTTATTTTATTTTATTTTTGCAGTACCAGGGATCGAACCTAGGGCCTCATGTGCACTACACAAGTGCTACATCCCAGGCCCCAAATCTGTCTTTTTATGTTAGTGGCTTTTTATAAGGTAAAGTTCTAATTCTTAACTTGGTCACATAAGATGTTTGATAAGGCTCTTTAGGCCAAAAGACCCAAATCATCTAGGGTTATTTTTTGCATATGAAAAAAATCTAACACAAAAAAGTACAAATGGAAAACTATTGGCTGACATAATCGAAAAGTCTAGTGGTAATTAGCCTTAGTCACGGCTTTATGCAGGGGCTGGATAGTGGTTGCTGGGACTTAGTCCCTCTCTTTAACTCTCAGTTCTGTCTTCTGCTGTATCAGAATCATTTCCTACCATAAAGTGCTGACCTCTCAGCCCTGCAAACCTTACAGCGTCTTTACTATTAGCAATTCCAAAAGAAAAGACCATGTGCCCCTCAGTACAATTTCTACTGCATCTTATTGTCCACTCCTAAGTTGTTGAGGAGAATAGGACTGTGATTTACCAGATCCGAGTTACATATTCACTCTTGGACTGTGGTAGAGTCAACTCTCCCAAAATTGCATTTAATCAGAGACAGAGAGTATGGTTTGTAAGAGGAAATTATGGTCATATTGCTAGAAAAAGGTTAAAGAAGGCAGAGTAGCAAAAACAGTTGTCCACTGATAAGACTTTCATCTGTACTTGCTTTTGCCAATCTCTGTTCAACTAGGCCTATTTATTTTTCCTAATACATCATGGACATTCCTGTCTTTCCTACACGGGGCCGTATACTGTCCTCCAACATCTTTCAAATACTGCCTATTCTTCTAATTCCCTCTGGAAGTTTTCTTTGATATACTGACCTGTCTCTCTCAAGAATTCATTAGTTAAACACCCAGATGAATTTACCAGACATAAATATATGAAAAGAACGTTACAGTTCCATTTAGTTTGTGTGCATGTATGAGACAATGTGAAAACTGATACCCTGACTGTGATGGCTGAAGACGCTGTGTGACTTACAGTGCCTTACTGTGCCCAGGCAATGTAGCTGGGAGAGTCTCGACTACTCATCTGGCTCTTGCCTTGGGTCAATTTTTGTACTATTGATTTGCATATTTTTTGTAATGTATTCATATTAGATGCTTTTTTAAATGTGTCACAAAACTGAAAAATGTTGTTCCTGTAGTGTAGTGGTTATCATGTTTGCCTCCCACAAAATTGAAAAATGTAACTTAAAACTTCAGACTTTAAACCAGAGATACATGGGCTGGGGATGTGGCTCAGTGGTAGAGCTCTTACCTTCCATGCACAAGGCCCTGGGTTCAATCCCCAGCACCACATTAAAAACAAAACAAAACAGAACTGGGGACATAAATCAGTGGTAAAGTATTTCCCTAGCATACACAGGGTCCTGGATTCCATCCTCAGCATCACAAAACAAAAACAAGATGGATTTAAGAAAAGTTACAGCCAAATCACAACTCAGTCCCAAACAGATTAGAAAGTCCTTTGCCTCTAAGTAGGTAATTAATAAGTACTTGTAGATGAATGAATTAAAAGATAAGCTTGTGATGAGGAAATGCTATAAAAATAATTGTAGATAGAATGTAGACAAAGTGGAAAAGAAATCTTCCTATTATGAAACTTGTTCTACTTAACTATCTTATCCTGTAAGCTGCAAATAACTAGAGTGCAGTGTCTGAACCTTATTCCTTCTCATAGTTCCACTACACAGTAGGCATACAATTAATGTTCATGAAAAGGGTGAATGACCTTGATGTTGAGATCATCATATTATTTTTACCTACTGCTGCTAAAAAGGATATATCTCCTTACTCCTGCTTCCTCTCATACAGTATTTCACTTGAGCTTTTCTTCTAATCCATTTATTATAGAATGAGTGGATTGTCTGGCTGGTTATTTTAGGCAAAGAGGCACAGATTACTATAGTTTGGTGAAGCAACTCCACTCTCAGGTCTAATTATAAATTAATACTTAAGGCAGTCCATCCTGGAACAGGAAATAATGTGATGGTAGTAAAGAAATATTACTAATGGATGGAAATAGAAGTAATAGAGGAAAAAAGAAGGAACACATTGCCCACACACATTTTTATACTTTGGTTTTATTGTTTGATTTAAAAAGTAGTACTTTGATTTTCAACAAAGGTGCCAAGACTGTTCAATAGAAAGAAAATACTCCTTTTAACATATTGGTGCTGGAACAACTGGATATTCACATGTAAAAGAATGAGTTGTACCCCTACTTTATACCATAATGAAAAACTCAAAATGGATCAAAAGTATAGGTCATTATAGCTAATAAGAAGCTAAAACTATATAACTCTAAGAAGAAAACTTGGTGTCAAATCTTTATAATATTAGATTAGGCAATTATTTCTCAAACAATATAAAAAGCATAAATAACAAAAGGAAAACTAAATAATTGGATGAATACAAACACTTTTGATGGCGGGTGTAGCTCAGTGGTAGAAGTGCTTGTCTAGCAAACACAAAACTAATTTTGATCCCCAGCACTGAAAACAAAAATTAAAACCTTTTAGGTATGAAAGGATATTATCAAGAAAATGAAAAGGCAGCCTACAGAATGTGAGAAAATATTTATAATAACATACCTGATAGCCAGGCATGGTGGCACATGCCTGTAATCCCAGCACTCAGGAAGCTGAGGCAGGAGGATCATTGAGAGTTCGAGGCCAGCCTAGACCGCAAAGTGAACTCAACGCCACCCTGAACTGCATAGCGAGACCCTGTCTCAAAAAGACAAAACAACAATAATAATAATAATAATAATAATAATAATAATATACCTGATAGAGAAAGATCTGGTATCTAGAATAGATAAAGAACACTTATAACTCAATGCTAGACAGACACATAATAGGTAAAGAAACTGCTTATGGTGTTGGATTAAATCATCTGAAATGTATTTCTGTACCACAATTTAAGCTTCAATAAAAGTTTACTTAATTAAAAAAAAAAGAAAAGAAAAGAAACTGCTTAGACATTTCTCCAAAAATATATACAAATGACCAACAAGCAAATGAAAAACTTTTCAACAAAATTAGTCATTAGGGAAATGCAAATCAAAACCAAGATAAGACACCACTTCACATCACTAGAATGGCCATTGAAAAAATAAGTGTTCATGAGAATGTGGAGAAATTGGAACCCTCATATATTGTTACTGAAAATGTAAAATGCTGCACCCTATTGTGGAAAACAATTTGCTATTTCCTCAGTAAATTAAATGGAGAATTTTTATTTTATTTTATTTTATTTTATTTTATTTTTTAAAATTTTATTTTAAAGACAAAAGAATGGAGACATATGAACCAGAAAAGCCATAAACAATATAGAAAATACAAAGTTATACAGAATATAGTAGGGAATTAGAACTGGATGTTGTATTACATAGTTATCTTCACATTAGTTAACACAAAAACATTAAAGGAAATACCAAATTATAGATAAGATAGTAGGGAATT